>JAWNPB010000148.1:1010000-1090000 GCA_035045355.1 Drosophila lacicola | reverse complement strand
ATGCGCGGCGTGCTCCAATTTCTAACGGCGCTTGCCTCTGCCTCTGCCTCTGCCGCTGCCTCAAAGGCAGCGGCTCACATTGCGGGGGATTCAAAAAGGGGGGCGCACGCCGCCGCCATTGAGCTAGTTTTATTTCATTTAATTTATATTCATATATACCTTTTTTTTTTTTTTTTTTCAATATACAAAAATACTGATTCATATGTAATTTGTGTGCTGTGCATTATTTTATATTGCACAACAACAACAGCAGCAACAACATTCATAATAATAATAATAATAAACTAAACAAATTAGGTTTGAATTGCACGACTTTTTGATCAACTTCCGACGCCTCTGCACCCCCCGCCCCCTCCCTCTCGCTCTCTCCCTCTCTCGTTCTCCATAGGGCACATAGAGCAGAAAGTTCGCTCATGCGTTTCTCTCGATAAAGTTTTAGGGTTGGATTACGGGCATCAGCCAATGTGGCGACTTTGCGGTTCGGGTATGACCGACTGCGCGACACTCTGTAACCTCGGTAACCGTTTATATCTGTCGCAAGTGAATGTTAACTATCTAATTAAATCATCTGCTTAAAAAAAAACAACCAAAATTCAACCCAAATTGTTTTATATAATAAATTTTGTGCACAAAACAAATGTAGCCGGTTCCACCTCGGGAACAGGGTATCGACTCGCGACCGCAGGCAGTTAAAATTTTTTTCGCGCGCAAGACGTTAATTTAAATTTAATTATAAAAACGTGATGCACCCTTTGATGAAAAAAAAAAAACTACAAAAAGCGTAAACTCTTATTTTGTGTAAAACACGCGATTTTATTGATGACGAGCCTCGAGCTTAACATAAACCCGTGTATTTTAACCTAATCACATAATATATTGATTAATGTGCTTGTGTGCGGTACGAAAATGTATGTGCATCGAGTGTCAGGATACAGATACTATCCGGCAATATGAATATGTTCCGTAAGCAGGTTCTGATTGATGTATTGGCGACAGCATCATTCTCCTTTGTGTCTATCTCTGTGTGTGTGTGTGTGTGTGCTGTTCTTGTTGTCGTTGTGGTTGTGCTGTGCCGGTATTAGTGTCCGTACTTTTGGAAGTCCCATTCGCGATTGTCCAGCGGGCACACTTGACGCGTCTTCAGCCAACGTGAAATGCAATGGAAATGAAAGGCATGATTGCAGACGCCCCAGGCCACAGTGCACTCCTCGCTGGTGGCGGACGCCTGATTTGCCTGGCACTCGATGCATAAGTCCATTATGTGATTCCGGCAAATGGCGCAGTTGTCCACAACGATATCTGCCACAAAGATTGATCAGTTTCGGTTGGGTTTATGTATGGCAATTTTTGCATGTCTACTTACCCCACGCCCAGAGTGCCACGGCATTCCACTGTACCGGGAAGAGTGTGAGATGGCAGAAAAGAAAATTATTAACACGCCGACATGACTTGCGAATTCGCCATTTTGGTTTTTTTTTATTGTTGCGATATTCTAATTTTAAATTACCTTTTTAACCTCGAAACGCTTCTTTTCGCCTTTGCTGCTGCTGGAGGGAACCTCGAACTCTTCTTCGTCGACTTCCATTTGATGCGTTTTGTTTAAGTTTGTTCGTTTACTTAATAAGATATGACATTGATTTCCTAAAATAAAGTTTCGGTATGAGGTATATCGATGTTTTTATAATCGTTTACTTTTGTTTCCCAAGCATTCTCACGGCTTAGTCGGTTAATTCTAGTGGATGGGATTAAAATACGATATATATCAGTGGATATCGATGAATTTTTCAGACATCTCTAGGCAAAGCTATGGCTGCCACATTGGAAAACAATATTCCAAAACTCAAAAAACTAATTTTAAATCTAAGAAAAATAATTCTTTTTACAATTAACGAACAACAGGGGGATAAATATTAAAAAATAAATACCAATTATGAAATGGATTGTGATTGACTGTTGGTAGCTATGAAGCGTATAATTAATTACGTTTGTATAACGCCCTTTTATTTTTTAAAATATATTTTTGTTAGCAACTCTTTGAGACGGTGTAATGCGTATATCAAGTTAATATATTAGATACAAAAAATAGAAATATGAACAAGTCATCGCTAGCCAAACGTTCAGAGCCCAAATAAGTTTTGACAAATTTTTTGGTTTTTGAATTTCTACAAAATTTGTGATTTTAATTTCTGCTATTTCACGAGACGACAGTATTTTTGTGGTATTTGAGACAAATTGTTGGTATTTTGTCGCTGTACACTTGCAGCCACACTGATTACGCACCATTGAATTTCGTTAGTTTGCACGTGTTTTGTTGTTTTTTTTTTCTATTGGAATTTGACGTTGGCCCAAAAGAATTTCGCATCGAAAAGCGTTGTGCGACAAAGCCATGGAGGAGCACGTCAACTACACCAGCATCAGCCAGCTGGGCGCAGACAGCGCAAATTCCGCGATGATACTTTGCTGCGAATGTGGCGTCGCAATACAACCGAATCCTGCCAATATGTGTGTGACATGTTTGCGGAATCATGTGGACATTACGGAGAATATACCAAAGCAGGCGGTGCTGCATTTTTGCCGCAACTGCGAGCGGTATCTGCAGCCGCCCAACGAATGGGTGCAGGCATCTCTCGAGTCGCGTGAACTGCTCGCCGTTTGCCTGAAAAAGTTGAAGGGACTCAAAGAGGTGAAACTAATCGATGCGGGCTTCATTTGGACGGAACAGCACTCGAAACGCATCAAAGTCAAGCTGACCGTGCATGGCGAAATCTCTGGCGGCACGGTGCTCCAACAGGTCTTCATTGTTGAGTTCACCGTACAGAATCAAATGTGCACCGATTGCCATCGGACGGAGGCAAAGGATTTCTGGCGCTGCCTCGTCCAGGTGCGTCAGCGTGCCGAAAACAAAAAGACCTTCTACTATCTGGAGCAGCTGATACTCAAATATAAGGCGCACGAAAATACGCTCGGCATTAAGCCGGAGCATGGCGGTCTGGATTTTTACTATGTCAGCGAGAATCATGCACGGCGCATGGTTGATTTTCTGCAAACGATGGTCCCGGCGAGAGTGACAACATCGAAGCGCCTCATCTCGCACGATATACACAGCAATAACTACAATTACAAGTACAATTGGTCGGTGGAAATAGCGCCAATATCGAAAGACAGCGCCGTCTGCATCTCGAAGAAGCTGCGCCAGCAGCTGGGCAACATATCGCCCGTTTGTCTGGTGAATCGCGTCTCGAGCAACATACATCTGATCGATCCATGGACGGGCCAAATAGCCGAAATCACAACACAGCTATATTTTCGTGCGCCCTTCGAGGCCATCTGCAATCCCAAGCAGCTGATCGAATATGTTGTCATGGACATTGATCTGATAAACGAAAAGGAACGCAAAAGCTATCCCGGCCAGGGCATGCTATCCCATAGGCATGCACTCTGCGACGTTTGGGTGCTGCGCCACTCCGAGCTGGGCATCAACGACAATCCCATACACACGCGCTCCCATCTCGGCCATCTGCTCAAGGTGGGCGACTCCGTCATGGGCTACAATACCGGCGAGGCGAACATCAATGATCCCGAATTCGATAAGCTGCCAACGCATCAAATACCGGATGTGTTACTCGTGCGCAAACATTACGATCGACAGACGCGTCTCGGCCAGCGACTGTGGAAGATCAAGCATCTGGCGGACGAGAAGACCGACGAGCGCAGCAAATACGACTATCATGAGTTTCTCGACGATATCGAGGAGCATCCCGATATGCGCGGACATATCAACATTTATCGTGATGCCAAAAAGTCCCTCCCCATCGCGGTGGAATCGAGCGGAGGGGATGTGCCACAGATAACGCTCGCCGAGATGCTCGAGGATATGACGCTCGACTGCGCCGACGATGAGATGGGCGAGCAGCTGGAGAAGGAGCCGGAGCCACAGTTATAGAAAGTCTTGTTTTTTTTACGATTTTATTTGATTTTCATTCATGTATTTACATGTACATAATTTCTATATATATTTGCGGAATAAAACCAAGATTACATTTTTTTGGCATATACATTTATATAAATATTTTAATTTGGCTCAAAGCTGTTGAAATATTGGCCAGAAAATAGAAGTAAAAGAAAAGTTTCGTATATATGTAAATTTGATTTGAATAAGTATTGGATTTGATTTACATTTAGATCGATTCGCTATATATTTTATGGTGCATTTATCATATTAATGTTACAACAGATTTTGATCAAGTTTCCACATTTAGATTTCAATTGAAATTTGACTGTTCAAAACAGCAGCAATATTATTATTATTATATATAGAACGTGTGATAGGAACAATCGAACGAAATCAAAGGGAGATCGCTTAACCTCGCCCAAATACAGATCAGATCGTGCATATAGCTGCCATATAGCTGACTGTACATAAATTCGATTTGCGTACAGATTAGCGCGTTTTTTTTTTTGAGATTATGGTTTAAGATTAGATTGGAAAATCGTACTTAATTTAAGACAATTTAACTAAAAAGGAAAACAACAACAAAGTTTTTTTTGGCTTCGCTTCAAATCGAATTGCCAACTAATACAATCAAAAAGCTGTGCGCCTAGGAGAGGCCCAGCTTGGGCTTCTCCTTGAAGAAGTAGACATCGTCGCAGTCGCAGCGCTGCGACGCCTCCATGTCCAGGAGGACGCGCCGTACTACGGGCAGGATATGCTTGCGTGTCGCCTGAATGTTGTGCTGTCGCAAATAGCAGCCGCCCATGAAATGCGTATCGACCGCATGCGGCTGGAGATTGAGCGGCGGCGTTTGGGATTCCAACAGCGCCTTGCGTACACGCTCGACCAGCTGCGTCTGGCCGGTTAGCGAAATGAGCGCCAGATCGCGCATTACCGCACCGCCCTGCGGCGGCACAAACATGCCCAATATGACGGCCAGATTGCTGCCAGCGGCAAATTGGCGTATCGACTGCTCCGCCTCGCTCAGCTCGATGAAATCGCGCACCAGCATCGGCAGACCGGCCATGGGCACCGTCTGGTGTTCGGTCTGCAGCTTTTTCATATCCTTGCGCAGCACCTCGGCCAGCGTTAGTTTGCTAATGTCCGCACGCGCGCCGACCAGCTCATCGAACAGCTTGCGACGACTTCGCTTATTCTCGTTGTCATCGAATTGCTTGCCCTCCGGCTCGAGCAGCATCAGCTCCAGCTGCTCGACCATGGCCAGATCGCGGGCACAAAAACGTTTGGCCGCCGGCGCAAAGTTAATCGTGTCCAGCAATATGGTCGCATGCAGCAGCCGGGTAACCCGGCCGGAGCGCGGCTCCTGCTGGGCCAAATATTGTTCGCCGATGAGCGTCGCACAGGAGCCCAGCTCCGGCTCAATGTGGCGCACACAGTGCTCCGGCAGCAGCTGCTGCTGCTGCGCCGGACTCGGCTCCAACGGCCGGTGATCGAGTATTTCGACAACATGCTTGGCCAGAGCCGCATTGCTGACATGATGATGATCGACTAGAATGACATTGATGTCGCCCGACAATTGCTGCGGCAGATCGTCGCGAAAGAGCAGCATTTGCTCGCTGATGTCGCACCTGTTGAACATGTAGCCCACCTCCGTTTTGAGCGGATAATCGAGACGCGGTATGTTGAGCACCGGCACATAATCGTGTCCCTGCTCCCGCTGGGCGTAGATGAAGGCCAGCGTTAGGGCCGACACGGCCGAGTCCAGATCGCACGATTCATTGCCCATTATCAGATGCAGTTTGCGTGTGGGCGTGCCACCGCCCACCGCCTCCAATTGCCGAGCCGCGCTCGTGCTCGGGTTCGGGCTCGGGCTCGGGCTGGCGCTGCCAGCAGCCGCTTTCTCGGGTAGATACTGTAATTGAAAAGCGTAGGAGTTGAGTGGAGCTGCATTTGCATTTGGTTTACTTACGCGGCTGAGCGTGGAACGCGCCTGCATTAGAAAACGCAAAAAACACATTGGCCAAGCAAAGCGGAGCGCACTCAATTAAATGGAATTAATAATAAACGGCTGGAATGTGAAAGCTACAGTTGTCACCAACAAATCGAATACACTCGATAGACACTCGCCACAAATATCGATTCTAATCGAAAGTTAAGCGAAGTGAGTATCTAATTAAATGTGCACAAACGTTCGTTCAAACAGTCCAACCGTTATTCGATAATTGTAACAGTTGAGTATATGGAAAAATCGATACCCAAAAGTATCGCTGTGCTAAATGTTACAATAAAGTACTCAATGCAAATAAGCAAGCCTGTCTGCAATATTTCTGCTAGCTCGATGCTTTTGAAAAAAAAACACATGTATGATAACATAAATATATGCAAAACTAAAATTATATTATTTAAAACGAAAAAAACATCGCGGCTGCCAGCCATACGTATTAATCGTATTTATCGATGATATCAACGTTGCTAATCGATAGCGAATTCCTAGCCATCCCTACTTTTCAATTAAACGGCATTTTTGTGCGCGTCACATTAGATATCAAGTTGTTTTCTATTTCGACCATTTCTGACAATCTCGAAGGCAATCACACGATTAACTAAAGCAATATGGACACGCCGCGTCGCAAACTGCGCAACCTGCACATGGAGAATGTGCAGAACAATAGCACACCAATACGAATACCGCCATCGCCGATGCTGAAAACACTTGGACACGGCACCGGTGTCAGTGTCTATCGCCTGGATAGGTCACCAAAGCTGGGACGCATACGTTCACCGTGGGCGGTTAAGCGCATCACACAACGGACCCGGGCCAAAAAGGATCCGATATACAATGACCGCATCATACACGAAGCGGCCATTTTGCGGTGAGTCCTTCGCCGTATGCCGTTTTTCGGGTGGCCTGATTGCATATGCATATGTATTTTCCCCACTAATGGTGTATACCAACGTATGCACGCACACGCACGCACGCACGCACGCATACGCACACGCGCTATATACACACGTGGGCGAGCCGGTGGCTGAGCGTGTGTGTGCGTGCGTGTGTGTGTGCGAATGCATGCGTGTGCATATGCGTGAGGCTGCTGCGTCGCAGATGTGTGCGTGCATTTGGTGTACATAATTGCGGTCGTTTTACCCAGTTGGAAATTTGCCGATGAAAGAAATCCTGCTTAGGCATGGCAGTCTTCAGCTCGATGGCATCTCAATCAATATACGAAATGTCGATCGTGTCGTGTAGCGGTGTCTCGATGTCCTGGCAATCTCTGTTTGTCCAAGACGAGCTGCATGACATGTCACTGAGATCGTCATGTACGTTAAAAATATGATATAAATAAGCATTGGCATTGGACATTAAACTGCCTTCGATGACATTTGTTTTTATACAGATGTCAAATGATTTTTGTTATGATACAAAACGAATAGCCGCAAGACACAATCGCTGACATGTCACTGAGATTGTCATGTACGTTAATAATATAATATAAATAAGCATTGGACATTAAACTGCCTTCGATGACATTCGTTTTTTATACCGATGTCAGATGATTTTTGTTATGATGCAAAACGAATAGCCGCAAGACACAATCGCTGACATGTCACTGAGATCGTCATGTACGTTAAGAATATGTTATAAATAAGCATTGACATTAAACTCGCTTCGATGACATTTGTTTTTATACCGATGTCAGATGATTTTGTTATACAAAACGAATAGCCGCAAAACACAATCGCTGACATGTCACTGAGATCGTCATGTATGTTTTTTTTTTTTCAATGTCATTGAGCAGCAAATTTCCAGCAGTGTTATTTTATATATATATATTGTATATCATTTGTCGTCTGCTCCACAGCAAGTTGAATCATCCGAACATTGTTGGCTTTCGGGGCGTAATCAAATCATCGGAGGGCGTCGATGCACTGGCACTGGAAATGTGCAGCACGTCGCTGGGCTCGATATTGGAGGAGCGTCACGATGAGGATCTTGGACCGCTGCCCGCCAAACATACATTCAAAATGATAATGGACATTGCCCATGCTCTGGACTTTTTGCACACCGAGGCGCGTCTGCTGCACGGCGATCTGAAGTCCTTCAATGTGCTGGTCAAGGGCGAGTTCGAAATCTGCAAGCTCTGCGACTTTGGCGTCTCGCTGCCGCTCGACGAGAACGGCGAGATCAACTTTCACAAAAATCCGCATCTACAATATGTGGGTAAGTGTGGACACGAATCTTAAAGCTTTGTACTCGAATAAGATGATTTGATGAGTTGATTGGTTTTTTGGACAGGCACGCAACTGTGGTCGCCGCCCGAGATCATGGACGAGGTGGAGATCATTGACAGCAAAGCGGACATCTTCAGTTTCGGCCTCATCATATACGAGACGCTGGCGCTGGTGCCGCCGCACACGCTCGAGCTGGACGCGGCCTTCAACAGCAGCTCAATCTCTGACTTGGACAGCTCACAGGAGCTGCCGCAGCGCAAGCAGCTCAGCTACACGGACGAGGGACACACGAGCGGCGCAAACGTGCAGCCAGACGAGTGCGCTGATGCTGATGCCGCCGCCGTTTACAGCGAGGACGAGGATGATACCAAAGAGAATGACATATGCGATTTTTCGCTAACCCATGTGGAGCAGGCGTATGGCACGCGACCGCCTTTGCCGGTTGCCTTTCAGCTCAGTGACGATTACAATTGTGTGGTCGAGCTGTTCTATTTGTGCACGAATGCACACAGCGAGGATCGGCCGGCGGCGCGCACCATTTGGCAATGTTTCGAGAATAATGCCGCCAATGTGGCGGCTGCCAGCGACTGAGCCCAAGTCTAAGGCTGCCAATTAAACCATAAACGTTACTAACTAGTTTTCTAAGCGTATCTCTCTTTCTATCTCTCCATCTATTTGTGTTCCTCCCATCTGTGTGTGTCCCCTAAATGTATAATTCCTCATTCGCTGTAAAAAGAATGCAACTGCAACATTTTCGAAGCTGGCCAAAACAAAACGTAATTCTATATTTAAACCAAAATTCAACTAGTTTTAGGCTCAACACACACATCTATATATAAATATAAATATAAATATTATAAATATTCCATGTATTCCATGTACGCTATATGAAATAGCTAAAAAGAAAAGAAAAAAAAAACAAATTAAGGTTCGTTCATTTTTGTCCATAATTCGCAAAATAAAAAACTAGAAATTTAACGACCGCCTTTAATTGTAAACTATAAAATTCATATTATTTCAATTATATAAATGTTTTTGAATGTTTCAAGAAAGGTTTCCTATAACTATTTATATTTAACCAAGTTCACTTTACGATTAAACGACATAACCTCAAAACTTTTGAGGTTAGTTTTTTTTCAGGATCAGGCAGCAATATATAGAATAAAAGTCGGAAATTGATAAGTTTTTTTCAGTGCACTAAGAAGTTCACTAAGGATTTATTCAAAATACATGCACAATAATATTACTTGTTCTTAGATGTTGTTGTTGTTGTTGTCTTTTAATCAGCATATTCCTATGCTCATGTGTGTGTGTGTGTGTGTGTGTGTGTGTGTGTATAGCTATAGTTGTTCGATTTGTATTAGTTAATATCATATACTCGTATATATATATATATGTATTGATTTAACAATTCTTAGCTGCTGCCATTTAGAGTATAGGGTATAGGGTATTCGGTGAACGGATTAACACTAACTATATATGATCTTTATATATATCTAAAATATGTCTTTCATATGTGTGTGTGTGTGTTTGTTTTGTTAACTTCAAGTCTGCAGTTTTAATTGTTTTTTTTTCTGTGTCTTTTGCTCACATTCGTCTACAATAATAGAAACGTGTATAAAAACATCTATAATATATAAATATAAATATATATATATAGTTTAGTCTAGGTATATCGTATATAGGCGTACAAAACGTTATGCGTTGCTAAATTTTTGTTTTTCTCTTTCTTCTTAAAGGCGCTGTTGGTGTTCTTTTTACTTTCTCTAACTTTACACAAATACAAAAAAAAAACCGGACAAATGACATGGAAAATAATAAAAACAGTTTAAAAGCAGAATACAATACAATATTAAATAAAATAAAATACAATATATATTAAGAATATTAAGTAACACTTTTCTTAAGCTCGCGCACACGTTACAAACAAATATATAAAAAAAATCAAATTGGACGCAAACAAACAAACATTTTTGCTTAAATTTTTAGCTAAGGTTGTAAGTACATACAAATGTTTAATTGTTGTGTGTGTGCGGGTGTGTGTGTGTGTGTGTGTGTGTGCCGCAAAGTACATAAATGGAATGCAATGTTTTAGTTCGAGGCATGTCTAGAGCGTGGGCGTGGCTGTGGGCGTACGCGTATTGCAATTAAACAATTCAAACTCGCTTTCGCTCTCTCTCTCTCTCTCTCGCTCTTCTCTCTCGCTCTAACTAGTGTCAGACATCAAGGAATATATGCGAATATATGAGAATATAACAAGGACATTAATACGAAAAATGTGTGTGTAAACGTTCAAAATGTGTGGAATGTGCTGCAATCTGGACTGCATATATAATCCCAATATTATATATAATTAATGTGTGTGTGTGTGTGTGATCGATCTGCTGCCTTTCGCATTGTTGTTTAGCTCCTTTGTCTACAAATGCAAGACGCCGTCCTTGACATCGCTGGCCAGAATTGTGGACGCATTGGAGGCGGCCTGTTTGTGATGCGTCGACGACGGCGACGAGGACAACTGATGACTGTGTGTGTTTGTTGTTGTTGTTGTGACTGTGACGCCGCCGTTGCCACTTGTGGGACTCTCGTCGAGCGTAACGCCCGTTAGGTCAACAATATCATCCTGATCCTCGTGCTCCAGTTCATCGGAGGTGTTCGTATGGTTCGTATGATGCGATCCGCTGGACAGCTGGCTGTTGCGCGAGAAGGAGCCGCGATGCGTCGACGTCAGAGTGCGCTGATTGGCCGGCTTGACGGTGATGATCAAGTTCGAGCTATTGGCGACCATCATGTCGGTGACCTGCGGCAGATAATTGGGATTAGTAAATACTCAAGTTGCAGCAGCTACGTTACGGTCTACCTGATCGAGGGTCTTGCCGGCGACCTCGATGCCATTGACCTCGATAACCTCATCGTTGACTGCCAGCAGGCCCGTGCTCTCGGCCAGACCGCCGGGCACCAGGCGTGATATAAATATGCCCGGCTGTTTCTCCAGGCCGCTGGCCGTAACACGAACCGAGGTGCCGTCGCGTATATAGAAGCCGAGCGGCTTGTCGCTGCCGTGCTTGAGCAGACGGACACGCCGATGCGTTTCCGGCACAATGTCCACATCGATGATGGCCGACACTTGGCGGAAATCGTGCGGTATGGATATCGATGGGGCTTTGGTCTTGACCGGCGTATGGCCAAGTATGCTGCCAATAAGATTGCGCGGCTTCATCGTGCCAAAGCCGGAATACTCGTTCAGATCGTCTGCAACAACAAATCAAACAAAATCTCTCTCTATCTCTCTCTCTCTCTCTCTCTAGATAGGAATGCCCACCTTTGCGCTGGACAATGACGCGCAGCAGCGGCCGCGCCGTTTTGAGTGCACGGCCAAAGTTGTCATCGTTGTTGATGGGCAACAGGTCGTTGTCGCGCGGATCAATGTAGAGTATCAGAAACTGTATGTTGGCCAGCTTGTGCAGCTGTTCGATGAGGCTGGCGAACTTATCGAAGCTCTGCTCGGGCTCGTGACGTTTAAAGCTCCAGCGTCGGAATTCGGCATCGAACTATAACAAGGCGCAACGGTTAATCAACTTGACGAAATTCTCATACATATGGCAACGCCGCCAACTGTTGCTGCACACAAACAACATTCAACAGCAGCAGCAGCAGCAGCAGCAGCAGCAGCAATGTGTACAATTTCGTGCTGGCATGAATCAGCGGCCTCTCATATTATCCACATTGCAGCAAATTCATGCCAATATGCGCTGATGCATTTTTAGCGCTGCTCACCTTTGATTTCACTTCAATTAGATTCGTTTCAGCGTTCGCTGCCGTCGCCGCAGTTGTGTTTATTTTATTTTTCGACATATTTTTTTTGCCCACTTCCCAATTCCACTTCCAATTGCACACACAAATATTCACAGCAACACCAACGCACACAAACTGATGCAGTGCGTGTTGTTCATTCAAGTGCCGTCGCGGCGCCAACCACCAACCACGAGCAGTAGCCAAACGTTGAGTGGTTAAGGGAATTTTAAATAAAATTGTATAATAAATTATAATTCGAAAAAATCTAAACTAAAACTAAATTATGCGTTGGCGTTTGTGGTAAAAAAACATCGAGACATCGCGATTTTTCTTGCAGCGATCGGCGACCACAGTTGTTGCATTCATGCATATCGATATATTTGAAAAGGTCAACTATAATCGTTTATAGATCTAAAAATAATAGCTCTAGGCACACATAAATCGCACAAAGATATTATTGCAGGTGAATTGCTTACATTTGTGCATCAAGTAAATCTAAAAAAATCCAGCAAAGTTGTTTGAATTAGTACGCAACGTATAATTTATCGATAGTTTTTGGCCTTTTTTAAATACTAACTAACCACCGCCCCTTATTTGTTTTATACATATGGCAACGCCAATTGAACAATTGCATTCAATAAAACATTAACAAGAGCTAATAAAATATATGTTTTGTCATCAAAACGTGTACATTTTGAAAACATATATATTTTGAATATAACTTCAGTTTATTTTGTTACAATGAATTCATACGGAATACTTTAGGAACTGCTGCGGAACTGTCCAATTCGATAAACACGAGCGGGACAACACTAGTGCATGCGCATGAAAGGAGTATAGATAGCTGCTTGATGGTACGGACCGAGTACACTTTCGCATACACTGCACATTATCAAAGAAGGAAATTAATATTCATTTAGACATCACAAATAATTATTAGAGTTAATTTTGCCGATTATCAAGCAAATGTACATTGTCAGTGTCGAACACTGACTTTTGACACGACCAATTGCGACGGTGAGAGACAAGTGTGGGCACAGCATAGAGAAAAGTGAACATAGCCGACACTGTAGCGTATACCATACGACGAGGGTTTCTGTAAATGGAGGCTGTTTTGTGTTTTGTTGTTGAGCGTGAAGTGTGCAATTGAGTTGAAATTGTGTGTGCTTCTTTTTTTTTTTTGTTTTTTAAATGTTTCGAGAAGCCAATAACCAAATAGGAAAACAAATCGATTTCAGTTTTAAGCATATACAAACAACTAACAAGCAAACAGTACGAGGCAGCCGATATAAAACGGTCGCAAATTGGAAAAACAGCAACGAAGACGAAAACGAAAACAGAGCAAAACGTTTTCTCTCTATTTCCACCATACCTGCGCACCCCCCCTCCCGCCCTTACTCCAACAGCACGAGACGCTGACGCGACGACGCCAGTGAAAATACAGTTAGTAGCGCTAAGCTTTTAAAATACGGTTCTCGCGGCGAGCAGAGCAGAGCTTCAGGACAGTGTTGAGAACAGTCATTAAGGAAACCTTGAGAGGCAGTCATACATACACATATAGATATCGACACACACACGCACGTACGCACAGCTACACATACACACACACACACGCACGCACGGAGCAGCAGAGGCGCAGCAGAGGCGCAGCCATGAGTTCGGTAATGTAAACAAATAAAGCGTAACGGTGAATCCTAAAATGCTAAAAACCAATTTTTTTTTGTTGTCACCAAAAAAATAGCAATATTCAAATGTGGAGAATTTGTCGCCGCAGACCATACGGCAGGTGATGCGAGAGCTGCAGGATATGGAGACGACACCGCCGGAGGGCATCAAGGTGTTGATCAACGAGAGCGACGTTACGGACATACAGGCGTTTATCGACGGACCCGCCGGCACGCCGTATGCCGTTGGTGTTTTTCGCGTCAAATTGACGCTCAGTAAAGATTTTCCACAAACGCCGCCAAAGGCATATTTCCTAACCAAAATTTTCCATCCAAATGTTGCCGCGAATGGCGAAATATGCGTAAATACGCTGAAAAAGGATTGGAAACCCGATTTGGGCATTAAGCATATATTGTTAACAATCAAATGCCTGCTAATTGTGCCCAATCCGGAGTCGGCGCTCAACGAGGAGGCCGGCAAAATGCTGCTCGAGCGCTACGATGATTACTCGCAGCGGGCGCGCATGATGACCGAGATCCATGCACAGGTACGCCAACCGATTCTCACCTGTTCAAGTTTAACCCTTTGTTGCCCTTTTAGCCGGCCAAGTGCGGCGCTGGCGCCAGCGATGCCAAAGACGATGACGGACCCTCGACAAAGAAGCACGCCGGCCTCGACAAGAAGCTGCAGGACAAGAAGAAGGAGAAGCTGCTCAAGGAGAAGAAGCGCATGCTCAAGCGATTATGAGACGCATAAATATCGAGCAGCAGCAGCAGGCAAAAACTTATGTGGCCACAGAATGGAGCAGCAAATATGTAGTTAAAGGATTCAACAACAGCAACAGCAGATTATATATATATATATGTATGTGTGGCAGCAGGCATAAATCTACAGTGGAGCCGCAATAAAGCGAACAACAACTTGGCAACAACAACAAAAACGAACTCCAAAGAAAAGTGCATCCAGTTACATCAAAAATATTATAAATATAATATATATATATATAGATAAAAACAAAAAACAGAAAAACAGAAGCGGAAACAATTTAGTTTGTAGGCAAGAGAGGCGGAAAAAGAAGGAAAACTAAGTAAAAATTCATGTCCTAATTAATTTAGTGCGATCCTTGCGCATTATATACATATACACATATATATATATATACATATATTTTTTAAAATGCTTTTCGCGCTAACTTTAGCATAATTTATGTCTATGTAATTAGTTTAAAGATCTGTCCCACACACACATACACACACACACACACACACGCACACACACAAACATCACCATTATTTACCGTTATAGTTGATCAGTTTTTTTTTTGTATTGAATTACCACATATAACACTTAAATATTTTATTTTGAAATTGTTTCATTTTGAAAAGCGAAAGAAAATAAGCCACAAATTGTACTTAGCTTAAGTCATAATAATAAAAAAAAAAACAGCGCACACACACACACACACCCTTACAAAATGACAAGAGCAGAAATGCATAAAAAAATAATACATTATATATTCGCAATGAATTTGTAGCAACGCAAAAAATGTCAACGAAATGCGCCCAAAATGTGTTTGTAAATCAACTCACGCAATAATCGTTTTTTTTCCACGCATTTTCCGAAACGTTTTCGATTCGATTTAACCGTTCGCTTAACGGTTTGTGGACACGTTTTGGGGCGCTTCGCACAAATCGCCGTTACATTTCTCGGTTTTAACGTTTTTTAGGTTATGTACTTACAAAAAGAAAAAGCAAAAAGAAGCAGAAAATTCAAAAAAAAAAAAATATATACATATATATATATTAAAAACAACAAATTTATGTGCCCTTCCGATGATAATACCACAAAAAGCAAACGAAAAACTTAAAAACAATCCTCAATTCAATTAACTCTCTGTAGTTCAAAATCCATAAATTAAGTAAAGAAAAACACAAAAAAAAAAAACAACCAAAAAAAAGAAATTGAAACCTTTCGTTGAATTTGTTCGTCACACAACAAAAAGTGAATAAAATTTTTGGAACACACTAAAAATACGAGAAGAAGAATATTTATGATCAATAAGAATCGACATTTATCATATGATTATTTTATTTTTTTTTATTGTTTTTTTTTTTTTTAATCATTTTTCAATTTTCATAATATTTTTTAAGCATACTATCTATCTAATCAGAAACCACGTCTGTCTGCTCAAGCGAGTTTTCACTGTAGACAAATGTATGTATAGGCAGTGCACGTAGCGCGTGCCAAAACGAAGGCATTTCCGAGTTCCAATTGTTTTCAAGCCGGAAGAGTATTTTAAATAGTCGATTCTTCGAACCGCCAATGAGACATGCCAGCGCAGGTGTAAGTGTGTGTGTGTGCGTGTGGGTGTCTCTCTCTCTCTCTCTCAACCTCGCTCTGTCCATATTTTGTGCTCTCACTGGCAACGCCAACGCTTACGCCAACGCCGGGCCAACATTCCAAGCGGCTAACCTTCAGCCCAGCTCCAAAATTGTCGCAGCTCGACAGCAGCAGCAGAATGCTTTCGCTCTCGCGCTCTCTCGCTCTCTCCCTCTCTGCGATGCTCGCCTTGTATAAGCAAAAACCTGATGAGGCGCAGCAACGACAATCAATGGCTGTCCGGCCAGTGTTGGACATTGCATGACAATAGCGCACGCTCTCTCTCGCTCTCCACGGAGAGCGCCAGTTATGTGAATGATCGTGCCCGTGTGCTGCGCTTCTGACAGAGCAGATGGACCGCAAAAAAGGTAAGCTTGTTGTGAATGTGATTTTGCAGGGCGTGCTCGCTCAGAGGGGGAGCAACTCTGTGTGCGCGCTCGATCGACTGCGAGCGGGGAGCGGGCGCAGGCGCAGGCGCGCGCGCGCGCGCTCGATCGCCAATTCCAATTCCAATTTGGCTGTGCGCGACAGCCAACAACAGCAGCAGCCAGCAGCAGCAGCTAGCAGCTAGCAGCTAGCGAGCAGCAGGTAGATCAGTTGTGAATCTGGCACGGACGGACGACAACAAACCATTTAGCTTGGCTCGGAGCACTCGCAACGCGAAACGAAAAACAACAAAAAAAAACGTTTTGCGCGCCTCCTCCAAACCGTTCGCAGCGGCTACGTGCGTGTATGTGTATTGGTATTTTTTTCGTGTCCGTGTCCGTGTGTGTGTGTGTGTCGCCATGTCGCGTTGCCCAGTTGCAACGTTTGTTGTTGTTTTGTGGCTGCGCGCGGCAGATAAACAAAAACAACGAAGAAAACACCAAAACACGCCCTGCTAATTTAGCCATGTGTGTGTGTGTGTGTGTGCGTAATTTGCATTGCTTATCGAACAGTTGATCGATGTCCGATAAATTGCAAATCAACACAACAACAAAAACGAAAACTGAACGAACTGTAGGCTGGCCAATTAGAAAAGGGTACGGCAGGAGTTGGGCCGTGCCGGGCCCCTTTCCAACGACCCTTTCCAATATTGGACGCGCAACGGCGCGTGGAATGCGACAGTTATTTGCGCGCTCATCCGTTTTATTTGGCATTTTCGCAACATCTGTTTGCCCAGTTGAGCGTTTAGGCCAATTGGCTAAGCGCGTCTAAGCCAAAAGAAAAAGAGAAACACGCTTCAGCTGGCTTCTTATATTCTTCTTATACTCTGGCCAGTGTGACCTTGCCAGGCTGCAGTTCCAGCCAGGGCCGCCTTCCTGCAGCTGCGCATCGAACTTTAATTGCGCACATTTATATATATCAATTCATATATGTATATACATATTTTTGTAGAACGCGTACTTGACGTTGACATTTCGTTGCGCTCGTCGCACTTATTTGCATAGATGTCAGACAGACTGTCCGTCAATTTCCATATGCATATGTTAATGTGTATATTTCCATGTATAAGCGTTTCTTTTATGCTTTTTACCGCTCACACACACACACACACACACATTTAGCGTGTGGGACGTTTCAAACTAAGTAAAGTCGCGCAAATAACTCGTTCATTTCGTCATTTCCAGCAGTTGTCAATAAATATCTGTTATATTTGTGCACACATACATACATGCATACAACGCGCGCGCGCGCACACACACACACACACACACGCACACACGCACACGTATGTAAATCCATATAAAACATCGCCTTGAAAATTTCTGTGTGTCGCATCGTAAAAATCCTCCAATTTGTGTTTTTTTTTTTTACATAAATATTTTTTTTTACGTTTTTTTTTTCCCAATTCGAGAACGCTTCAGTTTTGTATTTTTGCGTGGTTGTCGCGGGGTGGGCGGTCAGTTTTGTTTGAGCCAAATACGTAAAACTCATTTTGACCAAAAGCGTTTCATTTTTTTTTCAAAAAAACTTTAAGAGTGGGCGCCAAAAGCAGCCAAAAGCAATTACAGCAGAAGAATGTGAATGCCATTGGGGGAATTACCGCGTTAAGAGCTTGCAGCTTAAAGCTAAATAACAGGATCGCGTTCTAACCTCACACTTACAAAAAAAACAAATACAAACAGTTATTTTGCCTAACAGGCAGACGCGTGCGTTGACTTAGCGAAGAAATCAACCATCAAGAGCAAAGCTTTTGGCGCGCGCCGCCTAAAAGTCGGCAACATAATGTAAAGCATATGCAAATACAGTGAAAGCTCCGCCGAGCGAACTGTATAGGGAAAACCTTTATTTGGCATTTTCACATATTTTCGCGCAATCTTAACGATAGTTAAATTTGAATATTAAAAAAAACTTTTTTGGCTAAAATTTCATGTTGCTGTATAATATATATCATATATAAAGTTTTTTAAAAAAAAATAAGTTTTCCCATACTAAGAACGAAAATTTGGTAAATAGGTCAAAGGAGCGTCCGAAAAATATGAAAAAAGATTTGAGCTAAACCAATCGACCGGAGCTTAACGCAAGGCAGCTGTGCGTCAAGAGAGAGCTTTTACTGTGAAGTAATTCGGCAAACGCTCTCACACACACACACACACACGCACGCATACAGACGCACGCAGAGCGCAAAGCGTGGGCGTTGGAGGCCGCTGGCAGGCGCCATGGCACTGAGCAAGACGAGCAAAACGAAAGCTGGCGCCAAAGAGGAGCAGAACGAACTGGTAAGTGAGGCAAAATGCAAAAACAATAACAAAGCGCGCGAGCACACACACACACACTCTCTCACTTGTGTGTGTGTGCGCGCGTGAGGTGGTGGTGGTGGCATTAGGCGCAGAGCTTTGGCAAAACAATGGAACGAGCGCGCGCGCGCGCGCGCCCGCGTCAGCGCACTTGGCTCAACGCGACTCAATGCGACTCAACGAGCGCGCGCAACTCAACTCAGTTCAGGTGTAACAAACTAACGGTGCAGCTCGTGCAGCGCCGCAGTCGTCGACGCGCCATCGTATCGAACACGCCGCGCATATTGCATATGTTTTTTTTTTTTTTTTGTTTGTTTATATTTATATTGTATTGCTGTTGTTGTCGTGCGACTTTGACTCGTTGTTGTTGTTGTTGCTGTGCATTTTGCATGCGGAGAGCGGCAATTAAAAGTTGGTTAAATATTAAATGAACTATGTAGTGCATGCATACAAAAAAATCTAAATATATCTATGCTAATGCTGTTGGTTTGTGTGTGTGACAGTTTTAGTTTTTAATTACATTGCATTGTCGTGGCCCAAGGCAAAAGTGTGACCACACACGCTTCAGAACTAATTGAGCGCACGCCCAAAGGGGGCAACGCTGCAGCGTGGGCAAATATTGCCCTTTTGCACACACACACACACGCACATGGCACATGTTTTTTTTTGAAAAATTCACCAAAACTGGTACATTTAAAATCCCTTGGGGGAATTGATACAGGTACTTTTTTCTTTTTTTTGTGCATATCTTGCAGTTTTTATAAGGATTCGTTTTTATTTAAAAAAAAAAAAAATTAATTTGATTTAAATTGCATTTATGCATTATTATTAATATTTTGCGCAGACAAATGTTATTTCTGCTACAAATTAATTTGATCAAATGGCAAATGTGCACACACACACACACACACGCACACATAGACACACTCTCCAAACATGACGTTTCCACTCTCCGCTCCGCTCCGCGCTGTTCCAGCTTTAAGTGGCGCGCTTTACATGGCATACTACGTGCAAAAAATTAATCATTAAAACCGCCGACGTTGCTTTTGTTGTTGTTGCTTTTGTTGTTGTTGTTGTTCGCTGTCGTTAAGTGCAGCGTTTTTCTAGTTGTTTGTGTTGTCGTGACATTTGTTGTTGTTGTCCGTTTGTTTGGCTTTTTGCTTCTCTCCAATTTTTGCTGTTGTTGCTTTGCACCACTTTTGCTTGGGCCGCTTCTACTTGTTGCATAATCCGCGCATTGCGTATACGTAACGTGCGCCCAGCCAGCCAAAAGCCTCAAGATCCTGCGGCTCAGTCGCCAAATCAAAAACCAAAAACCAAAAACGAAAAACAACAAACGACAAAATACAAAAATCAAAACGAAAGAAACAAAAAATCACAGCAAAAATATTTTCCCACCATTAAAGCGCGCACACACACACACACACACACACACACACATGCATACATATACAAAATCACGCGCATTATTCGTACACAAAATGGACAAATGCTTGCAGCGCATAGGCGGCGGCGGGAGGGGGGGGGGAATTGGGGAGGGGGTGTGCACCCACAAGCAGCGATTTTAGCGGAGCTTGTGGAATACCTTGTGTGTGTGTTGCTTAACAATTGGGTAGCATAAGTCTGTATTCATGCAATGGGACAAAAGTTGGCAAACTTTGAGTCTCACCCGTTTCGATAACTTGCCAGTATCGATAAATATCGATTGGCAGCGTCGACAATAAATGTGTTGGTTAGCTGCGTGCATCAGACGAGCAGAATAATTGCATTTGGATAAAATGCCGCTGCTTTCAATGCTTGCATGAAATCGATAAATATCGATTACTGGGAATTATTGAACAAAATGTTTAGCTTGCAAAATTGGACCAACAGACTCTAAAAGTCGAAAGGCTAGCTCTAATTTTGCCATGTTCCTAACAAGTTTGTGCAGTTTCTCACCATATTTTCAAAATCGATAAATATCGATTACTAGGAATTATTGAACAAAGTGTTTAGCTTGTAAAATTGGACCAACAGACTCTAAAAGTCGAAAGGCTAGCTCTAATTTTGCCATGTTCCTAACAAGTTTGTGTAGTTTCTCACCATATTTTCAAAATCGATAAATATCGGTTTTCATCATATATACAAATGTATGTATATATGGCTCTCAGAATATAACACCAAGAGACTCTGCACTCTAAAGGCTGGCTCTGATTTGTTCCGTGCTCCCAACAAGTTCGTTAAGTTTTCGATAGCCTCCCATATTTTCACAATCGATAAATATCGATTGGTAGCCTAGGCATATTTTGGTTATAGCATCGGTCGAAAGTTTTTAAGCTCCAAATTTGGCGTGTGCTCGCACAAGTTTATTGAACATGATCGATTATTTTGTGCATTTGCAGTAAATCGATAAATATCGACAGTTATGAAATAGTATAAAGCTCGCTTCAAATTGAATAGAAAAGATTTTACATGCTGTGCTTAGACTCCGGCTTAACATATGCATCAAACGTTTGCTTTTGCTTTCGATAACTTCTCATATTACTTGATATCGATAACTATCGATTTGCAGATTTGCGTTGAAGACGTTCAACTTTTTATGCAGCTGCTTTTCTAGTTTGTAGAGCTCAAGAATATATCACTTTTTTTATGAAAAGTTAAAGCCATGCGTGTGTGTGTGTGTGTGTGTGTGTGTGTGTGTGTGTGACGATTGCTCGAAGCTGACTACAGGGTATCTGCTGGTCGTTCAGCGCTCGCTTTCGTGTTGTTGTTGTTGTTGTGGCTGCTGTTTGTGAAGTGTTTGCTTTTTGGACAATTTGTTTTTGAAGCTCTTGTTGTTTGTTGTTGTTGTTGTTGTTGTTGTTGTTGCAACAACAATGCTTAACCGTTATTTGGGATTCTGGCCGGGTTTTCGTGTGCGTCTTGAAATATTCAAGTGTTTGTTGTTTCTGTTTATTTGTTGTTTATTTTTGTGGCCAACAACAATTCAATGTCTTTGTATGGCCAAAAGGCGCAAATTAGCAGCCAAATGGGCAGCAGTGGGCGTGGCAGCATGTGTGTGTGTGTCTGCTGGAACAGCGCGGAGCGGAGAGTGGAAACGTCATGTTTGGAGAGTGTGTCTATGTGTGCGTGTGTGTGTGTGTGCACATTTGCCATTTGATCAAATTAATTTGTAGCAGAAATAACATTTGTCTGCGCAAAATATTAATAATAATGCATAAATGCAATTTAAATCAAATTCATTTTCAGCACCTTTGCTGCATATGTATTTTTTTTTTTACTAAAAACGAATCCTTATATTAACTGCAAGATATGCACAAATTGAATATGCAAAATAAAAAAGTACCTGTATCAATTCCCCCAAGGGATTTTAAATGTACCAGTTTTGGTACATTTTTCAAAAAAACATTTCCCAGCCGCGTGTCTGTGTGTTTGCATGTGTGTGTGTGTGTGGGCATATTGTTGACCAGTGCGTGACTTTGTGGGCTCGCCTAGTTGCAGTTGCAAGTTGCAACTGTTGCTGCCGCTGCCGCTGTCGCTGTCGCTGCCGCTGCCGCTGCTTTTGGGTCAAGTAAAAGGCATTTGCAACTGCATTTTGGTTTTCAGTTCGTTTTTGGCAATTGTCATTTGGCTTTTCGTTTTAGGGCGTGGCAGCGGCTGACTCATGCCCCTGTGGAAGGTGGTCGGGGGAGGGGAGGGGGAGGGGGAATGGGTCGGGCTGGCTGTTGCCATGGCCATAAGCAGCCGTCCACAGAAAAAATAAAACCAATCAAAGGCAGAGCCAAAGCCAATGCCAAACAAGTTAGAACGGCTGTAGCCGACTGCCGCATACTCTGTAATCGATTAATCACAAAGCAAAGCAAAAGAAGAACTAGAGCTGGAACCGGTTCGTGAACCATGAAGAGTCCGTTTTTTCAGTTCCAATCTTTGCTTTACATCATAACTAATATACCCCCTTTTGCATTGTGCGAAGAGTGTAGGAAAAAAAAAAACGGTTCCCAATTTGTCCTATCGCTGCCGGCGGAAGTAATTACAAAAACGGCCAAATTGCAAGCACAATTTAATTGTTGTCGTCGTTGTTGTTGTCGTTGTTGTTGTTGTTGTGTCGGTCTGACGTCATGCGCATATTGATGGAAGATCAATGTTCCAATGATTCCAACGTTCCAGCCGGCGCGCAGCCCAAATCAATCGAGCGCGAATATCAACACAAAAGGCAACAACAACAACAACAACAACAACGGCAAATGCCAAAAGCTCACAAATTGATTGTTAAAGCGTATTTATCGATTCAAGAATCGTTTCGCACACCAACACAAAAGCCAAAAGCAACAATAAATAAATTGTAAATTAAAAAACAACAGCAACAACAAAGACTGTGAGAACTTCTGAGAGAGCGCCCAAGGCAGAGAGAGAGAGAGAGAGCGAGCAAGCAAGCAGCAGGTGCTGTGCGAATTTAGTTTGCATTGGTGAAAAGAGAAGGAAGGGTAGGAGTGGGGGGGGGGGGGGGGGTTGTGGTGCAGCTGGTTGAGAGCAAAGCGCAGGCGACAGACAATTTACAGTTGGTCAGTACGGCGCAGCTTAACCCTTAAGTGCGCAGTTTTTTCTCCCTTGCTTTTGGGCAATTTATTTTCTATATAATCTTTTTGCTGCAGGAATTTGGTGGAAACAAAAACAGTTAAGGCGCAAGAAGAAGAAGTTAAGTCGAATACGCACTGGAGGGTTAACATTAAGTGCGACTAGGCGGGCAACATGCCGTCGCGTTATGTATTTGTCAAGTGTGGGGAAACGCAAAAGGGAAAAGGGGAAAGGGCGCAAAGTGCAAGGTTGCCGCGACAGTCCAGTGTGTGTTGCCATATCAATTAAACTATTATTTTTGGTATTTTTTAATTGATGTCACTGGCAGCACATCTGGCAGCGCCACACATTTAGCGATGGCAATTTAGCAACTCGATTAAATTAAAGTTTATCGATAGGTTTGCGAAAAGTGAAATGCTTTGAACCAAAAGAAAAAACGTAGAGCAATGTTTTTAACACCTAAACAGTTATATATGCAAATATATACAAGCTTATATAGAGCTTCAGCTGGGCGCCAGTTTTGTTGGTTATAACTTTACTGGAAATTGGAATGTTCTTTGCTTGTATTTCTTATAAGCAACATAAAAGCAGACGTCTTCGACTACACGAAATATATATATAGTATATATATATATTCCTTTAAGTTGATATAGTCATATCCATCCGAATCTCTGTCTCTCAGTTTTAAAGCTATTCGCATTATCAGATCGAATCTCTATATCATATAGCTGCCATAGGAACGATCGGTGGAAAAATGAGTTTTTGTGCATGAACAACTTTTCTATTGCTCAAGATGTCTTGATTTATTTGAAAATTTTCGTAACTTTACTCTATTAAATATGCCGCCCCTCTCTTTATATATATATACAGTTATTTAGCTTGAGAGTTTTTTCATTTTTGTTTATTACACAAAGTTCGTCGCGAACCTTTCCAAAACTAACATTATCTGCTTCCTCTTCTTCTTCTGCGCACGTACTTAAAACTAGGGAGGAGGGGGGGGGGGAAGTATCATAAAGTCACTCACAATTGCCCCCCCCCCCCCCCCCTCCTTTTGTGTGGGGGCATTTGGACAAAGGGTCCAACATGTTTTGTGACCTTTGGCCGCATTTTGCGGTTTCAGTTTCTCAGCTTCTCTCAGCTCTTCTCTCGGTTTCTCTCTGTTTCTCTCTGTTTCTCTCGGTTGCTTTCCATTTCAGCGCCTTGAACTGTGCACGTTGCCCTTTTGCAACAACTCGCGCAACCTTTTTTTCTGGCCATGCATTTGTTTGTGCAATAATAAGTCCAAAATGACCAAAAAACTCAGATCTCGTCTGCCCTTCTCCTCCTCCTCCTGCTTAGCCCGCTCCGCTCCAGCAGCTTTGCTCAGCTGTGTTTTTTTTTATGGGCTCTTAACTTTATGAGCCGCTGCTTGGCTGCGGGGGAGGGGAGGGGGGGGGGCTGTCTGTGTTGTGGCTGCAACGGGAAGAACCGTTTTGTTCTAAGCCTTTACGCTTGGCATGATCTCCTCCCCCCCCCCCTCTCCCCGCCTCCTTCTTCACTTGGCCAGTTTTGTTAGGGTTTTTGTTGGAAATCGCATTTTGATTTAAATACCCTGTAATCATGGGGCATGCAGACAAGAAGGTATATTGCAAGCAGTAAGAAGCAGACTGCACTGATTGATTGATTGATTGATTGATCGACTGATGCTGATTGACGGATTGATTGTTTAACTCACTTACTGATTGATCGACTGACTGACCGACTGACTGACAGACTGACCGATTATGTGACTGATTGATGGACTGGTTTTACTGATTGATTGAGTGACTGATGGAGCTTCTATTAATCGAATGACTGACTGATTAAACGATTGTTTGACTGACTGACTGATGAACCTTTGGACTGACCGATTGTTTGACTGATTGACAGACTGGTTGACTGATTGACGGATTTGTTTTACTGATTACGTGATTGATCAAATGACTAACTGTTTTACTGAACACTTGATTGATCGACTAACTGAACCGATTGTTTGATTAGATTAACGAACTGATGGACTGACCGATCGTGTGACTGATTGACGGACTCTCTAACTTATTGACTGCTTGACTGAATGCCTAATTGACTAGCTGATTAATCGATTTACTGACTATTTGATTGACCGACTGACTGACTGATTGACCGTTTGTTTGTTTGACTGACTGATGGACCTACCGATTGGCTGACTGACTGACTGATTGACGGATTTTTTCACTGATTACGTGATTGATTAACTGACTGATTGCGCTACTGTCTACCTAATGAATCGACTGACTGAACCGATTAGATTAACAAACTGATGGACTGACCGATCGTGTGACTGATTGACGGACTAGCTGATAAATCGATTTACTGACTAGCTAATTGACCGACTGTCTGACTGATTGACCGACTGACTGACTGATTGACCGTTTGTTTGACTGACTGACTGATGGACCTACCGATTGATTGACTGACTGACTGACTGCTTGACGGACTGGTTGGTTGGCTTATTGACATAGCGATTGACTGACTGATTGAACGCCCGATTGATTGATGAACAATGCACAGCCTGACCCAAGGTACCATAACGCTCGAAAATACGAAAAATACGCGTTATCTGAGAGTAAAGTCTTGATTGTCAAGCAGAGCTTGTGCTGCTCGAGTATTGCTTGAAGCCAGCTACAGGGTAGCTGCAAGCACAGCACACTCGCCTCGACTCGACAGTCAAAGTCGCCAAAGTCACAACAAACATTTCACTTGCAGCTGAATAGAGAGCGAAAGAAAATCAAAGAAAACACGACGGAAAACAAAAGCTGTTAAACAAATCAACAACAAATTTGCTCGCAGTTTTTTTTTTGTGATTTTTTTTTTTTTTTTGTCCGGGTGCTGGATCGCACGGATTGCGGTCGCGTGTCGCGTGTCGCGCGCGCTGAAATGTTTTGTGCGGCACATGAAATTCAAATAGCCGGCAGCGAAAGTGCAACATTAATTAGTCAGCTAAAGAAGGAGCTGGAGCAGGGCAGAAAAAGGTGAAGGAGCTGCAGCTGGAGCTGGAGCTGGAGCTGGAGCAACCGGCATTCGATGCAGTCAACGCCCCCCAAAAAATTGAACGCCGCCAGATGAACGAATGGTGGTGATCCTGCTACTAGCGCCATGCACGTGCAGCCAAAGCAGCAGCAGCAGCAGCAACAACAACAACAGCAACAACAACAACAACAACAACAGCAACAGCAGCAGCAACAAGAAGAAGAGCTCCTCGCTCGACAGCAGCAGGAGCAGCAGCAATGGCAATCGCTCCTCATCGGCATCCACCGGCGTTACGGCCATTCCGGCCAGCTTGTATCGCGGCAACACCTGGAACACCTTCGCCCCCCCTGCTCCTCCTCAACAACCTCCTTTGCAGCATCGCTGGCCTAGTCATAGTCATAGCTACCAGCCGTCAAAGCCGCTGCCAGCGGCCGCCAATCCTCTGCCAAAGCCGCCGCGCAGTTATCTACATGGCCACGCCCCTGGCTATGGCAACGCCCCCGCGCCGCTGGTCTTTCGCATCTACGCGCAGCCTCAGGCACAGCCTCAGCCTCAGGCACATCCTCTGCCACTGCCTCAGTTACCTGCCCGCTTTACTAACAAGAATAA
This sequence comes from Drosophila lacicola, assembly GCA_035045355.1. Taxonomy (NCBI): domain Eukaryota; kingdom Metazoa; phylum Arthropoda; class Insecta; order Diptera; family Drosophilidae; genus Drosophila; species Drosophila lacicola. The sequence goes on along the minus strand of JAWNPB010000148.1, from coordinate 1,063,072 downwards.
CAAAGAAATTCGAAAGAATTCGAGTGCGGACTATGTGCGTCACGTGACCCGCGTTAATTTCTACGACGTTGATACTTCGCAGGTCGAATTCGAGCCCAAAGATGATGACGAGAGCAACGAGGCAATTGCTAACGATTGCGATACAGAAGCTTTAACCAAAGAAGGTGAGTTCAAAAGATAATAGAATAAGATGAAGATAAAAGTAGAGATAAGACTAAACAATGTTAATATAAATATGAGAAGATATAGAAGTTAGAGATACAAGTAGGTTAAGGGAATTCCTTGGGTATTCCAGGCACAGAGGCTGGATAAAGATAAAGATAAAGATAAAGATAAAAATAAAGATAAAGATAAAGATAAAGATAAAGATAAAGATAAAGATAAAGATAAAGATAAAGATATAAAGATATAAAGATATAAAGATATAAAGATATAAAGATATAAAGATATAAAGATATAAAGATATAAAGATATAAAGATATAAAGATATAAAGATATAAAGATATAAAGATATAAAGATATAAAGATATAAAGATATAAAGATATAAAGATATAAAGATATAAAGATATAAAGATATAAAGATATAAAGATATAAAGATATAAAGATATAAAGATATAAAGATATAAAGATATAAAGATATAAAGATATAAAGATATAAAGATATAAAGATATAAAGATATAAAGATATAAAGATATAAAGATATAAAGATATAAAGATATAAAGATATAAAGATATAAAGATATAAAGATATAAAGATATAAAGATATAAAGATATAAAGATATAAAGATATAAAGATATAAAGATATAAAGATATAAAGATATAAAGATATACAGATATACAGATATAAAGATATAAAGATATAAAGATATAAAGATATAAAGATATAAAGATATAAAGATATACAGATATACAGATATACAGATATAAAGATATAAAGATATAAAGATATAAAGATATAAAGATATAAAGATAAAGATAAAGGAATTCCTTGGGTATTCTATAGATACCGATAGAAGGAAGGAATAATGTGGTGGGGAATCATGGCATAGGGATTCCATCCAGGCTGAAAAGGCCTAAAAATTTATGGGGAATTATTATTATTCTTAGCTACGCATATCCCAAGTGGAAAGTTGGAATTATATGTTAAGCATGAAAGATTCCATTGGAGGTTTTGGGATGGGATAAAGATATAGGTGGGATTAGCTGAAAGATGTTGCGATGTACCAAGGTTGAGAGCGAGAAAATTCAGGTTTGGACTGTCGATATAGTATAGAGATAAACTAATATGGAAATACTAAGAGACGCGCAATATATTGAACCTTAATGATTGAACCTTAATGATTAAAAGTTTTATGGAGGCAAACCTGATTTATGAACGGAGATAAGCTTGGGAGTAGTAAGCAAAGCTTCTCCCTGCACCTAGAAATAAACCTATATGGAAATACTAAGAGACGTGCTAGATATTCTCTACCTTATATCTCTACCTTAATGATTATTCCAAGATGTTGCCATATAAAAGTTTTTTTGGAGGCAAACCTGATTTATGAACGGAGATAAGCTTGGGACTAGTAAGAAAAGCTTCTCCCTGCAACTAAAACAATTACTCATTGAACAATTTGGATACAAAGCTGCAATTACGTTCTGATAATTAATCGATACGTAAATAAATTCGTCATTTATTGTTTACAATGCGATTGGCATTCATGGGCTGTGCCCCTCGCTGGTTCTGATCATGATTCATGCACATTACGTATACGACTCATATATCGATAACCCCTCCCCCTCCCCTCTCCCCTCTCTCTCTGTCTCTTGCTGCTTGTGAATTGTTCCCTTTCGCTGTGCATAATTTTGATCGCAGTTTTTCCGCCCGTGGCTAGACCGCTTTTTTTTTTTGTTTTTGTTATCGTGCTGTTGCGGAAATCATAGAAAGTTTGATTTAATTATGTGATTAACATAGCACAAAGGCGCCTTTGGCAGCAGCAGCAGCTACTTGTAACATTGTGAAAAAGTGTAAAAATTAGAAATAACCAGCAGCTACAAGCAACAAACAACAAGCAACAACAACAACAACAACAATGGCAAAATGGTAATGCAAAAGAAAATGTTTCAAGCACAAATTTCCCACGTTAGCAAATCATTAAAAATCAACAACAACAGCAACAATAATAACTGAAATAGGTGCACAATTTTGTTGTTGCTGGGGATCTCTTTTTGCATATGTGCAGAAATTTAATAATTGCGGCTCACAGCTTGTTATGCCGCAACTCTACACAGCGTGCGCTGCATAAATCTGCATACTCTCCCCATACTCTCCCCACACAAGCTGTACAAGCTATCATAAACTAAACTCTACACAGCTGATAAAAAAAGATTCACGAGTTATTTAGCTCTAAGCTATTACAAACTAAACTCTACATAGCTGGTAAAAACAGATTCACAAGTTATTTAGCTCTAGGCTATCACAAACTAAACTCTACACAGCTGATAAAAAAATGTTTAAGTTATTTAGCTCTAAGCTATTACAAACTAAACTCTACACAGCTGGTAAAAAAAGATTCACAAGTTATTTAGCTCTAAGCTATCACAAACTGAACTCTACACAGCTGATAAAAAACTTTTTTAAGGTTTTTAGCTATAAGCTATCACAAACTGAACTCTACACAGCTGGTAAAAAAAGATTCACAAGTTATTTAGCTCTAAGCTTTCACAAACTAAACTCTACACAGTTGGTAAAAATAGATTCACAAGTTATTTAGCTCTAGGCTATCACAAACCAAACTCTACACAGCTGGTAAAAAAAAGATTCACAAGTTTTTTAGCGCTAAGCACGTTTCTCGCAAGCTCTACATGCGCATCAACAAAACTCTACACGACTTGGAATGCATGATTCGCGAGGTCTTCAGCTTCAAATGCAAAATTCTACACAGCTTTATACATATACGAATGAATGTATGCGTAAACAAAACTCTACACAAATCGTGTGCCCTTAACATAAAATTCTACACAACTGTAAATAAATTTTAGTGGTTATGCAACTTTACACAACTGTTAGCATGCGTGTCCGCAAGAATACAGGCTTATGCAATATTCTACAAAATTTATATACATGTTTTGCGAACTCTACAGCTCTAAACACGAAATTCTACACAACTTTTTAAAAACGATTAACTGGTTGTACAACTCTACATAATTCCCAGCACATGTCTTGCTAATTCCACATGAATATATACATTACCAAAACTCTACACAGGTCGACAGGTTTATTCTTGTACTCTACAGACCTAAACACCTGTAAATACATGATTCGCAAACTCTACAGCTCTAAGCAAAATTATATAGGTGACACAGAACTCTAATCTTTAAATCAAAAAAAGTCTCCATTGTTTTATGAAGATGCTTAAAAAAACTCTACACAACTCTACATACCTGATTTGCAAGCTTTACAGCTCTGTTCAAAAAGATTTATGTAATATACAACTCTAAAGGCAAAATGTCTACATTGCTCTTTATTTATAAACAAAACTCTACACATCTTCATTAACATGATAATATACAACTCTACAGGCAAGCGAGATTATGAACTTCTACAATGTTTTCTATACAAGATTCTCAATAAAAAACAAAAGTCTACACTATATGATTGTGCAAAAACACAAGTCTACACAACTTGACAAAAAATATTTAAAAGCTATATTTATGCAAAACATATCTCTACACAACTGTATAAATGCAAGCTCTTCATGCAAGACTCGCTTTACCTCGAACAAGTCTCCACATGCAAATGCAACTCTACACACATGAACAACAATCTTTACAGAAGAGTCAACAAACTCTACAGCTCACATATAAGTTGATTATTCCTAACACAAGTCTACGCATAAATCTCCAAACATCAAGAATCTCTACACCGCGCTATTGTCGAAAATCTTTATTTTGGGGAAATATTCGATTTTGGGAACTTGCAATTAGATGGAAAACATTTGCATTAGTTGCGGCAGGCAAAAGGAGGTCGTCGTTCAATTAGCATGTTCGACAAACAAAAGAACTAAGCAGGGAGGGGGCGGGGAGGGGAGTGGGAGGGGGAGGGGCTGGGGTTAAGCAAGTCAAAGAGTTGGCTGACAGCGGTTGGAAGAGGCTGCTGCTGCTTAGTCCACTTAGCGTGGCCATAATTGATACCACAATTTGCCCACAATGAGTGCGGCATGTGCAACAAGATGTAATGAAATATGCGGACCAGAGGGGGCGGGAGGGGGCGGAGGGTGGCGGGGGGCGTGGCAACATGGCATAAATAACGATTACATGTCATCAGAGAGCGGGAACTGCGCAATATCGATCGCAAGCCGATCGAACGAAACGCGAAACAATGCAAAACTCAAGAAATATATGTAAGAGCGTGCGCGTGTGCGAGTGCACGACCGACAGTTACCCTGTAAATTTCACTTGTGAAATTATGTATTTATTAGTCGAGAACTAATTTATTGCTTGAACATGTATCGATAAATAAATAATAACAAATAAATAAATAAATAAATAAATAAATAAATAAATAAATAAATAAATAAATAAATGAATAAAATAAATAAATAAATAAATAAATAAATAAATAAATAAATAAATAAATAAATAAATAAATAAATAAATAAATAAATAAATAAATAAATAAATAAATAAATAAATAAATAAATAAATAAATAAATAAAATAAATAAATTATCGATTTGCAGCTATGTTTTTTTCAAGCATAACTCGAGAACTTTGAAAGCGACTTGTAGACTTCTCTAGTCTACAAAGAGTCTAAGATTATATCAGGTTTTGCAAATCTAAACATATTTCTCCAAAATTGGAAAAGAACTCATTTTATAAAGTATGCCATGCTTATGCCATGCAATTTTCATAAAGATTGGACTGCAAGCACCGAATCTAAATGGAGCATGGACTTACCCGAGTCTGGGGCTGAGGAGATGAAGAAGAAGCACAGCTGCATGTGTGAAGCTTGAATATTTGTGTAGCAGCAGCTGCATTGTAGGGTATCTCTTAGTTGGGCTAGCAACGAATAGAACCCTCGCATTGGTTCGCTTTAATCGAATTGGTTTTATGTGTTATCTCAGGGTATCTGCTAGTCGTGCACTCCCCATGTGCACAGCCTCGTTATACCCTACAATATACATTTACAATGGGCAAAGCAACTAAATTGAAGTTTGAGAGTGAATCGATACTCCCCCATCCCCCCTCCTCCCCTCCCCCTCCCCTACCCCACCACCTCCCGCCTCCCCCTCCCCCTCCCCCCGCATTCCTTCCTCGTCTCGTGCTGTTTGTTTGTTTAATTGTTGTTGTTGTTGTTGTTGGCATTTATGAATTGCTTGGCTGACTGTCTGGCAGTTCGCTTAGCTGATGCAATGCGGATATATACATATACATATATAAATGCTGCCAGGCAGGGCAGCTAAAGGGAGGGAAGGGGGGGGGGGTGGAAGGGGGGTACGATAATTTAAATAGCTTCGATCAAGCTGGGCTCAACTGACCGAAGCCGAAAAATTTTGGAGCCAAGCAGCAGCAGCAGCAGCTTCTCCTCCTCCTCCCCGAAAGCAGCGTCAATTTTCCAGCTTCTGCATTGCGGTATCTTGTTTCGGCGACGGCGACGCCAACTGCGACGCCGACTGCGACGCCGACTGCAAACTGCAAACTGCAAGCGGCAGATAAATTATATAAGCGACCTTTAATGGTCCAGCGATTTCTGCAGCAGCCGCAGCAGCCGTCGCCGTCGCAGTCGCTCAAGAGCCGCACAATAAAAAGCCAGACGAGAACAAATTGAAGGCGGCCACAACGCAGCTCGAATACCCTTTAATTGGAATTATGAATTATTTCGCTTTGGTTTTTATTATTTTTTGGTGCACTTCACGAAAACTCTGTCAGCAGATCTTTGAAACTAATTCGATTAAAGCAAATCAATGCAAATCAAGTTAAGCCCAACTAAGAGATACCCTGCAATGCAGCTGCTGTTGGTAAACAATATGAGCTAGAGTCACCAAACTTGACATGTAGCTTCTAGAATAGTATATATATCTTTCATTTAGCTCCCGACTAGAACCTCTTGTTTGCGATGATTTATCGAGTTTTCTAGCAACTCGATCAGCTGTTTATTTAAAGTAGCGCTACTTTTGCCACACACATTTTATCGACAAACCAATGGAACAGCAATATGTGAAATTTGAAAATGTCACATTTCCTAAGCATAGTTGATAAAGGCTATAAATCGTGTCATCAAGAATATATATATACATGTTCTTAATGCTTGCTTTTGGTCTGTTTGTGCTACATTTGCACACGTCTGGCATACCCCATAGACAGCTATTTTCAATGGGTATGCAGGCTATGATAAATTAATCATTTGACAAAGCCTGTCAAAAGCTAACATAGATCTATGTGTGTGTAACATATGTGATGCTTAAATCATAATGCCCTTGGTTAGGGTATATTTGTGCATGAAATAAACAAGTCAGTTTCTGTTTTCATTCAGTAAATCTTGGACACAGACATCGTCGGATGTCCGTGCTCAATGCTTTGCTCTGTGGCTCTGTTGGCGTCACAGGTTGCCACACACACACACACACACACACACTTACACACACACACACACACACACTAACACACCTTAGACACACTCATGGTACAGTTAGTCGTAGACCAAGTTGGACTTGGATTACGTAATTGGGCGAGCAGCTAAGCTAACCAAATGCGGCAGCCACTCAGCGAAGCGCCTCGTTAGTTTTTTTTTGCCGCTTCTCCCTCTACCGCTTCTCCCTCTACCGCTTCTCCCTCTACCGCTTCTCCCGCTCCCGCTGCTTCTTCTCCTCCTATGGAAATGCAAAAATGCACTTTATCTGCATGCAAATCACGAGTCGCAAATGGTTTTTCTTTTAAGGCTTCGGCTAGGTGTTGCAATCAGAACATGCAACATGACTGCGACTGGGGGCGGGGGGGCGGGGGGGGGGACAGGGGGGGCAGGGGGCAACACAGGTTCATTCATTCGGAACTAGTTCGCCGTAATAGCGCTCATAAACTTATCTTAACGCCATTATTTATGCCCCTCGAGCCACGGCAATGCGTCGCTTAGCTCTTTTAGATATCAGGTAGGCTTTTTTTTTTTCAATTTTTAATTAATTGATTATGCTCTGAGGTACTTGGGATAGAAGCTCTTTCGGGGCCCAGCTTTTTGTTGCCTTTGTTGTTGAGTTTGTCATTTTAAAACAAGTAAGAGGTTCTAGTCGGCAGCTCCCGACTAGGTTCTACCCTGAACCCTCTTCTTACAGCAGGCGATATAGGTATATAATAAAAGATATTTGAATATATATATTATTCTAGAAGCCACATATCTAGTTTGCTAACTCTAGCTCATATTATTTGCCGAGATTGCTCAAAAAACAGAATTTCGATATCGATTTTTATCGAAAACTTAGAAACGGTGCAAGTTATCGATTATCGGAAACAAACTCAATCTGCGCGGGGACTAGGAGAACCTACAGCCAAAATTTCAAGTCTCTAGCTCTTATAGGTTTCGAGATCCTTGCGTTTTTCCACATTTCTATATAATAAATTAGTGTAATATTGAAGAGACTTACCTCATATAAAAGCAGCATAGTTCTCATAGCTATATGATATTGCGGTCCGATCCGACGCAAAATCTATTCAGCTTGAGAGAAATCGAGTGAATATTGAGTTTCCTTTTTGTTTCACAAGATATATTCATATTAGAAGGGTATTTAAAGTGAGCATGGGAAGAATCGATTGAATATTGAGCTATTTTTTTCGTTTCACCAGATATCTTCACCTTAGGGTATTTAAGCTTCGGCGTGCCAAAGAATGCCGTTCACAATAGGAACAATAATTCGAAGAATAAGTTCCTAAAGATTTCTTCAACTTAGTAGAGTATTTAAACTTCGACGTGCCGAATTTGGGCGTACAGCTCAAGCAAAAATCAATTGAATATTAAGTTATTTATTTCGTTTCACAAATTAACTTCAACTTAGAAGAGTATTTAGGCTTCGGCGTGCCATTGAGAGTCGTTCAGCGTAGGAAGAATCTTTCGAAAAATTAGCTATTTTTTCGATTCTCAAGACAGCTGCATCTAAGAAGGGTATTCAAACTTCGACGTGCCGAATAAAGCCGTTCAGCATGGAAAGAATAGTTCGAAGAATACGTTTCTCAAGATTCTACAACTTAGAGTATTTAAACTTCGTCGTTTTTGGCTTGTAAACTTTTAATATAATAATATAATATATGTTATATTTTATATTTAATTTCTATTTACAATTTCTATAAATTTAATTAATATTATTTAATTGTGTTTAAAGTTGATTAAATTTCGATCTAAAAAGCCTTGAACCACGTTCGACCAGAGAGAGAGAGAGGGGGAGAGAGGGAGAGAGGGAGAGAGTGAGAGAGAGTGGGAGAGAGAGAGAGGGAGAATTGCTCAAAAAGCGCTCACAAAGAAAAATAACACGAGTTTGCGCTCGCTCTCTCTCCCTGTCTCTCTCTCCCTCTCTCTCCCTCTCTCTCTCCCTCTCTCTCGCTCTCTCTCTGTTAGCTGTAAAGCTGCGCAGCACGTTTTCGCAGCCCGCTTTTGAGCATAGCTTTAAGCAAGCTTTAAGCGAGCAGACAAACGCTTTAAGCTGCCGCCGAAAAGTATGCAACGCAATTGAACGCAACAGCTTTTTGTTTTACTGATTTGCAGAGGAATGGATAACGAAGCGCAAAACGGAGCTAACGACAACAAGACAAATCGAGACGCGCGTTAAGCGGCAGGTGAAGCTGCAGGATGGCAAAGTGATCGAGGACTCCGGCCCGATTGTCTCCACCAACACCACCGAGGACACGGACAAACAGGAAACGGAAACAACCGAGGTGAGTCCTCGGCCAAGCCAAGCCAAGTCCAAGTCCAAACTCCACTCAATTGCGCGCCTTACAGAAACGCGACCTGGGCCTGCCCGACGAACTGGATGGCAAGGCGCAGCTTATAGACGCCGCCGCGCTGCAGGCGGGCGCCGTCAACGAGACGCAGCTGGCCCAGCTGCAGGAGGCGTTCGGCATCGATGGCGGCAAGCTGGTGCGGCGCATGGTGCCGCGTCCCGTCGACGGTCTGGTGCGTCAGATCGATGACAAGCGCACCATTTCGCACGCGGAGATCAAGGACTATCAGGAGACGCAGGACGTCAAGCACTTGGGCGACTTTACCGACGAGGTGAGCAAATATCTTACAATTTTGCAGGCGGCGGCGGGCGGCGCTCTCGTAATCCGAGACGGGCGCAACAAAACCCAAACCGCCAATTGGCATGCAAAATAACTGAAAATCAATTTGGCGTGAAAAAGAAAAGCAAAAACAAAATCGCAACTGAAAAACAAGTTAGCATGCTTCAGTTGACTGTTGCTCGTCGCCCAAATACCCTGTAGAGTTGACCCAAAAAATGTGCACGGCATGCATGCAACATGGTGGACGATAGGAACGCGATAAGTTGGCGATAAGTAGGCGATAGTTGGCAATAAGTTGGCGATAAGTTGGCGATAAGTTGGCGCTAAGGTGGCGATAAGTTGGCGATAAGTAGGCGATAAGTTGGCGATAGGTTGGCGATAAGTAGGCGATAAGTAGGCGATAAGTAGGCGATAAGTTGGTGATAAATTGGCGATAAGTTGGCGAAAAGTAGGTGATAGGGGGGCAATAAGTTGGCGATAAGTTGGCGAAAAGTAGGAGATAGGTTGGCGATAAGTAGGCGATAAGTTGGCGATAAGTTGGCGCTAAGGTGGCGATAAGGTGGCGATAAGTTTGCGATAGTTGGCGATAGTTGGCGATAAGTTGGCGATAAGTTGGCGATAAGTTGGCGATAAGTTGGCTATAAGTAGGCGATAAGTTGGCGATAAGCTGGCAATAAGCTGGCGATAAGTAGGCGATAAGTTGGCGATAAGCTGGCAATAAGTTGGCGATAACTTGGCGATAAGTTTGCGATAGTTGGCGATAAGTTGGCGATAAATAGGCGATAAGTAGGCGATAAGTTGGCAATAAGCTGGCGATAAGCTGGGGTTAAATAGGCGATAAGTAGGCGATAAGTTGGCGATAAGTTGGCGATCAGGTTGCGATAGTTGGCGATAGGTTGGCGATAAGTTGGCGATAAGTTGGCGATAAGTAGAAGATAGGTTGGCGATAAGTTGGATATAAGTTGGCGATAAGTAGGCGATGAGTAGGCGATGAGTAGGCGATAGGTTGGCGATAAGTAGGCGATAAGTTGGCGATAAGTAGGCGATAGGTTGGCGATAAGTAGGCGATAAGTTGGATAAAGGTTGGCGAAAAGTAGGTGATAAGTTGGCGATAAGTAGGAAATGAGTGGGCGATAAGTTGGCGATAAGTAGGCGATAAGTTGGCGATAAGTTGGCGATAAGTAGGCGATAGGTTAGCGATAAGTTGGCGATAGGTTAGCGATAAGTTGGCGATAAGTTGGCGATAGGTTGGCGATAAGTAGGAAATGAGTGGGCGATAAGTTGGCGATAAGTAGGAAATGAGTGGGCGATAAGTTGCCGATAAGTAGGCGATAAGTTGGCGATAGGTTGGCGATAAGTAGGCGATAGGTTAGCGATAAGTTGGCGATAGGTTAGCGATAAGTTGGCGATAGGTTGGCGATAAGTAGGAAATGAGTGGGCGATAAGTTGGCGACACTTTCTGAGCACAAAAAATAGTACCTATCGCCTGGCTGATAAGAATGCGATACTTTCGTTAGATCCCCCATATGGCAGGCAAATTTGTTTTATTTGGAAAAGTGACATTTCTAGGGAGAAAATATATCGCCTGGAAGATAGAAATGCGTTGTCTTTTGCACTTCAAGGCGAAAATTTTTGAGGAGTTGGAAAATGTATCGCCTGGGAAGATAGAAAGGCGTTTTTAAGTTGACAGATAAACCTCTTTTTGTCTTTTCTTGTTGTCTTTTTAATGCTATCGCTAAATGCTCGCCACGACAGTTAAAAGGGCGAAACCCATCGTATTCTGGCTTTTAAAAAAAATATCAACTAGCTAACGACTGTCTGAAGCATAAGAACTTTATAAGGGCAAATTGTATTTGTGCAAATGTATGTAACAGGCAGAAGGAAACATCTCCGACGTCATAAAGTATATATATTCTTGATCAGCATCCGTCTGTCTGTCCGTCCGTCTGTATGAACGCAAGGATCTCGGCACCTATAAGAGCTAGAGACTTGAAATTTTAGCTGTAGATCCTCCTAGTGCACGCGCAGATCGAGTTTGTTTCCGATATTCGATAACTTGCACCGTTTCTAAGTTTTCGATAAAAATCGAAATTTAAAATTTTGTTTTTTGAGAAATTATGGTTAATAATAAGAACTAGAGTCACCAAACTTGACATGTAGCTTCTAGAATAGTATAAATGTATATCAAGTATCTTTCATTTTATACCTATATCGCCTGTTGGAAGAAGAGGGTGCAGGGTATCCCCTAGTCGGGAGCTCCCGACTAAAACCTCTTACTTGTTTTTTTTTGTGATGTCTGAATGAATGAAAATCGAAATATTTGTCAATTTGCGCCCTAGAATTTATGCTCAGGCTGTGGATACCCCTTTGCTGGCATTCAGCGCATGCGGGGTATACGCAAAGGTAACAATGCCGCTGGCCAGTTGCCAGCAGCAGCCAGCAACCAGTTGTTGTTGTTGCTGCTGCTGCTGCTTTAAAGCTCATTCGAAAGTTAAAGGGGAGCTGCTGCTGTTGTTGTTGCTGCCGCAACAAGCTGGGTTGCTGCATCCGAAGCTGTTGCTGTTGCCGCTTTCAGTCGCCGCCGAGCGAGCGCCGAGAGCAGACAACGACTCGCAGCACGCCGAACGCGTCGCGCCTCAGCGAACCAGCGCGATTTAAACCACTTTAATCTTGATCTTAAGTTTTAGTTTTAGTTTGAACTTTCCGTCTCTCGCTCGCCCGCTCTCGAACCCTTTTGTGGCTGTGTTGCTTCTTTTTTTTTGTTATTTTTTGTTGTTTGTATTTTGTCCGCCTGTGATTTAGTTAATAATCGCGCACATGCCCCGCTTAGTTTTAGTCTCGGTCGCGTAATTAACTAAAGACTCGAGAGAGAGAGAGAAAATTAAAAACAAATTAAAAATCAAAACAACAACATTTGGTTTTGTGCGTGGGGCGCTAAACGATTCGGCAACGGCAGCGCACAATTTGCTTAATTAAACCAGGTGCGAATATGTCGTATGTTGTGTGTGTATTATGTGAAACATTTCATAAGTTGGCAAAAAACAACAAAGCGGAAAGAAAATATATAAAGAGATGCATAAAAGTGCAAAAAAAACGAAAGACTTGGGCAACAAACTTGATTGCAGGTACTCAATGCAGCCGTGTGTGTGTGTGTGTGTGTGAGTGTGTGTGTGAGTGTGTGTGAGTGTGTGTGTGTGTGTGTGTGTGTGTGTGTGTGTGTGTGTGTGTGAGTGTGTGTGGTATAAGCTACAGCAACTGCATTTGAAAGTTCTATATAATCCAGTTCACTTAACTAGCCAAAGACTTAGGCAACAAACTTGACTTAAGGCTGTTTATATATGCATATGAGTTCGTGTGTGCGTGTGTGTGTGTGTTTGCGTGAGCGAGTGTAGCTACTGCAGTTCTAAACAAAAGTTGGTTGCAACAAACGAAAGACTTAGGCAACAAACTTGACCACAAAAGTTATCCCAACAAAAAAAAGATGCTAAATGAAAGACTTAGGCAATAAACTTGACTTATGTGCGTGCGAGTTTTAGCTACTGTAACTCCATTTGAAAGTTATTCGAAATCCATTTCCATAGTTATTGAACTAAACGAAAGACTTAGGCAACAAACTTGACTGGGGGTCATTTAGAGGTGCAGACAATAGCTGCGCGTTCTTGACTACATTTCAATTTTCCATGCCAGCGCTAGCATTGGCTGGCCCAAACGAAAGACTTAGGCAACAAACTTGACCAGGGTCTACCTATAAAGTTAGCTATATGCGTATATATATATATATATGTATGTGTGCTTGGCTTAGCTAACAGCTCCTGCAACTCCTTTCGAATGTTCTATGAAAAGACTTAGACAACAAACTTGACTAGTAGTTGAACAAAAAAGAATTACCATGTGTTCAATTTCATAGAATTTCCAACAAGCAAAACGAAAGACTCAGGCAACGAACTTGGCGTAGAGCTATTTATAAATGAGCAACAGCTTCCATTTCTGAGCGCCATTTCGATTTAAATGCGATGGCCAAAACAAAGTTGGCCCAACCAAAGACTTAGGCAACGAACTCGATAGGAGTGGGAGTGTGTGTGTGTGTGTGAGTGTGAGTGTGTGTGAGTGTGTGCACTTGCAACAACAGACTTCGATGTGAAACATTTCATAAAATGCACTAAAAATAATTATAATCAAACGAAAGACTTAGGCAACGAACCTGATTATAGAATTATTGTATACACCCGCATACATATATAGGAAATGTGTGTTCTTGTGTGTGTGTGTGTGTGTGTGTGTGTGTGTGTGTGTGTGTGTGTGCTTCTGGCAGCGAAGGTTCTAAACAAAAGTTGCTTGCAACAAACGAAAGACTTAGGCAACAAACTTGACCACAAACTTCTATTTATATAAATGAGCAAACACTGTGCGAGTGCGTGTGTGTATGTGTGTGTGTGTGTAGGGCAGCAGCTGCCAACTTCTAATTCCATTCAAAATTTAGTTCATAAATTTTGCTTGCAAATAACGAAAGACTTAGGCAACGAACTTGACAACAAATACTTTATAACAGCTTCATAGCTCCATTTGAAAGTTCTTGTCCGGCTACCCAATAATTGTGCGCCGATCTTAGAAGCTGCCCTATGTATTGCCCAAACCCCCCTTCCCTTCCCCCCCCCCCCCCCCCCCCTCCCCCTGCCCCTCCCCCCGCTTCGCGCAGCCGGCGCAGCGCATTGGAGCAGAGTTGGGAGCATGTCTTTAAACCGGTAGTTGGCAATTACCCGGGCAGCAAAAGGTTGTGTACCACAGCAGATGATGTTGTACAAGGCATACACACACAGCTCACACACACACACACACAGGCACACACACACACACACACACACACAGGCTTACACACAGCTGAAGACCTGTTCTGGAGCCGAGTTTAATCAATAGACTGCGGCTGCTCCTGCTTTGTCTGCGGTTTGAGTTAACTTGGCTTGGCTTGGCTTGGCTTGGCTTGGCTTGGATTCTAGGCGTGTCTGCAGCAGGTCCATGAACCTAACTACACACCAACACACACACACACACACACACACACACGCACACGAAGTTGAAGCTGTGTGTTTTGTCTACAAAATATTTGTTGGAATTTCGAATTTGAATTTTAAGTTTGAATTTTTTTGTTATATGCATGTACTTCTTGTCTGCCAGTGTGTGTGCGTGTGTGTGTGTGTGCGTGTGTGTGTGTGTGCGTGTGTGTGTGTGTACTTGTTGCCTGGGCAAACTTGTTTCTGCTTTTGCGCCCATGTGCCCACATTGACTCTAATCAGCGTATGCCAATCTCAGCCCGAAACTCCAGCTCGACTCTGGACTCTGTGTGCGTGTGTGTGTGTATTGGTCAGTTGCAGCTGCGTTGGCGTTGGCGTTGGCCAACGTTAACTGAATTACAATAATAATAAACATAATAATCGAACGGGCTTTGGGGGCCCAGCGCCTAGGCTCGAGGTTGAGCAACTGCCCAAGGCAAACAGGTCTGCGCGAAAAGCGCACGCACAAAGCCGCAGACGCCGTCGCCGTCGCAGCCGCCGTCGCAGCAGCAGCAGCAGCGGGCCAAAACTCTGCAGCTTGGCTCATTTCTCTTTTGTTGTTTTTTTTTTAATCTGTTTTTTTTTTTTTGGTTTTTTTTCTTAGCCACTTGGCATGCCAACAGCCGCAATTCATTTGAATACCTTCGAGCGGGCCAAAGCGTTTCTCGAATCGAAATTATGCCTCGAACAGCGCTTGTATGTGTGTGTGTGTGTGTGTGTGTGTGTGTGTGTGTGTGTGTGTGTGTGTGTGTCGTGCTCAACTCCACTTTATGCCACACACTTCACTCTTAACATTAACTTTTGGCCAAAACCGAAACCAAAACCGAAGCAACAACAAAATTAAATTCAACGGTTTTTCACATTTTTGCCCAATGACAAAGCTCTTGGTTATGCCCCCCCCCCCCCCCTCCCCTCTCCCTCCCTCTCCTCGCCGTTGTGCTCGTCTGCGTCATCACGACTTCATCTTAGCCATAAACATTTATTATGATCTTCATTGGCGCCACGTAAAAGAAAAAAAAAAAACAAAAAGACAACCTCCGTAACAGAAATGCCGCCTCTGCGCCGCCCGCCCACAAATCCATCAATAGAAAAAAACTTATTTCCATATAAAGCTTGAGATCTCTTTTTATTTACTTTTCTTTTTGTTTTTGTTTTTTGTATACCCTACAATTTGAGATATTACTGGATGTCTGAATATCAACAGAATTAACGCGGGTTCTCTTAGAGCTGTGGCCACGAAATTTGGCATTGAACCTCATTGAACTCGGCGATTCCATCAGCTAGACTTGTCCAAGCTTAAATGTGGTCACTCAATAGTTGAAATGATATATCTATCATTTATATATATCATATAATGTGCCTAGGTAAAGTTTTTATGGGCTGATAATCATAATTTGCGCGCATTTTTAGCAAAGCTATAAAACGCGTGATTGCTGAGCTGACTTGAGGTATCTTCTTCTTAACTTCTTAAAGTTTCTCTCTTCCAATCATAATTCCTATAACAGTGCGATATAGCAATAAATCTGTCCCTTTTTGTGGAGGGTTCGGATATGTTTTAAGGGCAACTTTTGATTAGAAAAGTTTGATAAACAAAAACGAAAATTTTTTTTCATCTGCGATAAGCAATAAATAATCTATATGTATATATGTATGTATATATCTATATATATATTTTAGATATTATCGTTCCACTAGGTATAGGCCCGTGGAAAACTGAAATCTGCCCAACTTCTATTTAAAAATAGGGTTTAAGTGCATCGAATAAAGAAGCAAGTGTTGGAATCAAAGGCCTGAGAATCTTATAGCTGAAGCATATCTATATATATATATATATTTTCTATGAATATCTATATATATATATATATATATTATCTATGAATATCTATATATATAAATATATAGATATTCATAGATAATGTATATATATATACTAAATCCATATACCTTATATGCCTCAGAGGACGTTTTCTAAATATTTTGTTAAAAAATTCGAATATCCTTTGAGAAAGTATGCGGCTGGTTTAATACCTTTTGCAGAGGGTATTATAATTTGTAATGTATGGAAGAAGACACCTCCCCATTCCACAAAGTGTTATATAAGTATATAATCTGGATCAGGATCAGCAGCCGGATTGATATAGCCATGTCCATCTATCCGTCCCTTCGTCTGTTTCTTTCTATTGGAACTTATCTCTCAATCTGAATTCTTTCGTCTCGAAACTTTGCATAGGTTCGTCTTTCTGTTGCAGGCAGAGCATCTGTTGGAACTGATCGAACCGCCATATCATATAGCGGCCATAGGTATAATCGCTCGGAAAGTAGGTTCTTCTAGGCAAGTCTTTTTTGTCTATCAAGATATCGTTAACAAAACTCGCCAGTTATAAGTTTCACTTTACGCTGTATATATGTACATTCAAAATCATATCAACATCGTGCCACAATATCTGATACTATATCTATGCACTATATAAATATATATAGCTATATATAAGTATATAGTATATAGATGGCTGACATAGAGTTTTATCAAGATATCTGAGCCAAGCTCGGCATTTATAAGCTTCGCTCTGCTCTTCATATATATATATATACCGAAATCGGATCAAGATCGGAGCACTATATCATATAGCTGCCATAGGCACGATCTGTCTGCTTATATATATTTACATTATTTATATATATTTATATTTGAATCGAACTCTGCTCTCTTCCCACATATCTGATTGCATAGGGTATCAAATGTTCGGCTTGCCGCAGATACCCTTTGCCTCTGCTCGCCTCCAGCTGGACTTGCCCATTTATGAGCTCTAACAACGAGCTGGCGCCATAAAACTTGGCATCTTTTTTTTTTTTTTTTTGCGTGCAACCAAACACTTTCAGTTTCTGAACTGTGGCCGTTTTTTTGCAGGGTATTCGAACGCTTTTACTTTTCGGTGTGTGTATTTGCTTTTAATGTGGTTGTTTTTTTTTTAGCTGCTTTAATGGAATCGTGTCCATCGATCCGATCGTTCAATGAGCAGTCAAAGTTTCATGTTATTGTTGTTTTCTGTTGCGCTGACATTCAAGTTTTTCAGCTTCAAGCGAAAAAAACAAAAAACAAAAAAAAAAACACTTTCTACGCGCGTTACCGTTAAACAAGGTCGACAACGAGTTATGTTTAACTGAATCTGGCTTTGTTTTGTGGTCAGCTGCTGCTGCAGATGATGATTCGAGTTCCAGCGATGCGTGCCTTTTGCCTGTCATCCGACCAACTCCCACCGCAAAGGGGGACCTGACCTTGACGCAGTCGCTGCTGTCACTGCTGCTGCTTCTTCTTCTTCTTGCTCTTCCAGGTGTCGCATTCTTACCGTTATTTTCCATTTGAATGCGTTCAGTTTCTATTATTATACGCTGAACCCATTAAAAATGGCTAAAAGGGGTATTTTTTTTTTGTGCGAATGTATGTAACACACAGAAGATCGCAAGGATCTCGAAACCTATAAGAGCTAGAGACTTGAAATTTTGGCTGTAGGTTCTTCTAGTGCCCGCGCAGATCGAGTTTGTTTCCGATATTCGATAACTTGCCCCGTTTCCAAGTAATCGATAAAAAATAATATGAGCTAGAGGCACCAAACTTGACATGTAGCCTCTAGAATAGTATAAATGTTTATCGAATATCTTTCATTTTATAGCTATCGCCTGTCGGAAGAAGAGGTATCCCCTAGTCGGAAGCTCACCTAGACTAGAACCTCTTACTTGTTTTCTATTATTGTTTTTCGACAGCACTTGCAAAACGAAATGTGGTGCATTGTGTGGTTTCTGTCTTGCTCTGAATACCATGCCAACTGCCGCTCTCCAAGTGCCTGTGTGTGTGTGTGTGTGTGTGTGTGTGTGTGTGTGTGTGGCAATTGCATGGACTTGCCGCAAGAAGCACTCGCAGACGCATCGACCATGTCGATGATGCAACCCGATCAGCATTCAGCGAAAAAGAACAATCAAATGTTAGAAAATTGTTAACTTCAATTGTTTTGTTTCTCGCTTTTCTCTTTGTTCGAATAGAATCTTCTCTATATAAAAGTTTTGACCAGCTGAGTTAACCAGATAATCGACTTCGCCACACAATAACTGAATTGTTTTACAAAGTTTCTTACGAGTAAGCTGGAATATCTAATACCCTTCTATTAGAAGAACAGCTGCCTGTTACATATACAAAATATCTTGCTCAAACGTTGACCCACAACAAACTTTGTTGAAACTATGCGAAAGTCGTTTGACTATGTTAATTCAATTCTGCTTTTAGGTCAAATATTGATCTTAATTGTTCTTCGAACTGACCTCTATAAAAAACGCAGGTTCTTAACTGAAGAGATCCACAAATGGCAGAGATATATCCATCCTGATTTGAATCGATCTTCAACTGATCTTGAACCGCAGCTGATTTTAATCAAATTTTTAGTCTTATTTGAAAAAAAACGCTCATTCATAAGATCTTCATCTGATCTTCCCAAGTTCGTTGTCTTTGTCTCAGCTGTTGCTCAAGTGATCTTTAGCTAGGCTTTGAATTTGCTCTGTTTCCAAATTGTTCTCCATTTATTGGTTAGCTAATTTTTAAACAGAATTGATCGCATTTTGATCTTTACCCAAACTTGATTTTCATACAATTCATACAATTGTTCGAAACTTGTTTTCATGTCTCATTTTTATGCCCTTGTATTATAATTTTGTCGTGAAATGAACCCAATTAAGTATATATATTCTTGATCATATATTCTGAGCCGAGTCGATGTCCGTCTGTCTGTTTCTATGCGAACTAGTCTCTCAGTCTTAAAGCTATCTTTATGATACTTTGCAGAAGTGCCTATTTCTGTTGCACGCAGTACATATCTGAAAACCAGCTGGATCGGACCACTATATCATATAGCTGCCATAGGAACGATCGTTCGAAAATTAAGTTGTTGTATGAAAAACTTTTTTGTTTATCAAGATATCTTGACCAAACTCGGCATTTATTAGTTTTAGTATGCTCCTTATAAATATACCAAATCCCATTAACATCGGACAACTATATCACATAGCTGCCATAGGAACGATCGGTCGAAAAATAAGTTGTTGTATGAAAAACTTTTTTGTTTTTCAAGATATCTTATTCAAACTCGGCATTTATTAGTTTAACTATGCTCCTTATATATATGCAAAATCCTGTCAACATCGGACAACTATATCATATAGCTGCCATAGGAACGATCGGTCGAAAAGAAGGTTCTTGTAGGAAAAACTTTTTTGTTTATCAAGATATCTTAACCAAACTTGGCATTTATTAGTTTTACTATGCTCCTTATATATATACGAAATCCTATCAACATCGGACAACATTATCATATAGGTCCTTATATGAATGTGTTATTAAGTTAATTATATTGAATTATTGCTTTTCGTCTGATCTTCAAATGCTCTTTCGTCTAAAATGGATCTGATCTGTTAATAATCGAAATCTAAATTTAATCTGATCTTTCTCTGATCTTCATCTAATTATTGTGATATTTATTAAGTCTTGATCTTCATATAATTTTCATCTGATCTTCATCTGATCTTCATCTGATCTTTAAATGCTCTATCGTTTAAATGGATCGGAAGAAACTAAATTGAATGTGATCTTCATCTAATGAATGTGATATTTTGTTCTTGTTGAATTTCGCCTGATCCTCATCTGATCTCTAAATGATCCTTTTTGATCTTCAGCTGAATTTTAAATGCCTTTTTATCTGATCTTCATCTAATAAATCTGATATTTTGTTCTTGTTGATCCTCGCCTGATCCTCATCTGATCTCTAAATGATCCTTTTTGATCTTCAGCTGATTTTTAAATGCCTTTTTATCTGATCTTCATCTGATATTCATCTGATCTTCATCTAATGAATGTAATATTTTGTTCTTGTTGATCCTCGCCTGATCCTCATCTGATCTCTAAATGATCCTTTTTGATCTTCAGCTGATTTTTAAATGCCTTTTTATCTGATCTTCATCTAATAAATGTGATATTTTGTTCTTGTTGATCTTCGCCTGATCCTCATCTGATCTGCAAATGATCTTCAGCTGATTTTTTGCCCGATCCTGATATACATTAGTTATGTGCATGTGATCTTTATGGACACCCTACTCTGTTCTTTTGTTTTCAGACCTACGTGAAGGCCGTTCGGGAGGGTGTTGAGGATCTTGAGGCGGTTCTCTGCTCGCCGGAGAGTCAGCAGCAGTTGGTGGCGCTTGGGCCGCAGCTGGTGGCGAATACGAGCCGATCGCGGAAGACCATCGATTCGGAGGATACGCAAAAGCGTTGCCTCGCCCAGGAGGACGGCACACTGGTAACCGAAAGTAAACGTACCACCGAGCACGAGATAATACTTGACGGCGACGAGCCGGATCTGGCAAACCGGACGCCGACGTCCGGCAATGAGCTCGTTGACCGGCCCGTCGAACAGTTGACCACAACGGCGGCGAGTCAACGATTTTTCAAGCAGCGCGACGAACAGCATGTCGATCTGATAGCCGACGGCAAATTGGTCGCCACCGAGATGCGCTACGCGGCCGAGCAGACCCAAATGGAAAAGGACGGCTCCCTGGAGCGACCCGGCGACTGGGACAGCCTGTCGGATCGCATGCGCAAGCTGCGTCGCTCCCAGCAGCAGCAGCAGCAGCAGCAGCAAAAAGGTGAGTCAAGCGCCGATCACAAAAAAAAGAAGCAAGTAAGAGGTTCTGGTAGGGAGCTCCCGGCTAGGGGATACCCTTGGAACTTGCACTAGCTGCTGCTAACATGTGCGCACATAACTTTTGTGTTTCTTAACCGATCTTAATGAAATTTTCAACAGTACATCTTATTGTGCCATAGAATATTTGGGTATTCTCAAAAAGTCAATTACATATAAATTGTGGCTTTAATTGGTGGGCAGCACAAGTTGGATTATTAACTTGACTCGACTCGGCTGTTGATGCTGATCAGGAATATACATATATACTTTTTGGGGTCCCTCTGCCTGTTACATACATAAAAAATACCCTATACTAATACCCTATATATATATTAATTTGTTTTCCCGCAGAGGTCGCACTGCTGGCGGATCGCAAGGATGCGCTGACGAAGCGACCGCTCGACTTTGATCGCGAGGAGGAGACGCGCAAGGGCGAGACGATGAAATGGCTTGAATCGCATTTTGGCAGCGAATCGACCGCGTCCAATGATTCGCGCGACGACGAGGCCAACGAGCTGGTGGACGTGGAGCCGACCAAGAAGAGCTACTTCAATGTGACCATCAAATCGCAGCCGACGTCGCAGCCGGCGGCAACGGCGTCGGCGTCGGCGTCGCCCGCTCTCGCAGCTGCCAATACGCAGACGCTGCCGCGCAGCGCGGAACGGGAACGGGAACGTGAGCGGGAACGGGAGCGGGAACGGGAACGGGAACGGGAACGTCTGGCCACAACGCTCGATCGGAAATATGTGAAGGATGGACAAATGGGTCGGCCCAAGTACTATCAGGGCATCTCGAACTGGGCGGAGCGGCAGGAGGCGCCGCTGCCGCCGCCGCAGCAGCAGCACTTCTCCACGCAGGCCTTTCGCGAGGATCTCCAGGAGACGATACGCCGCAATGGGCTGAAGAAGAAGCAGCAGCAGCAGCCGCAGCAGCTGCTCGTATCCAGCGACAGCTATGTCAGCCGCGAGGATATTTTGCAGCAGAAGCGCCAGAGCTTGTCGTCACAGTTTCTGGCCAGATCGGCGCGCGGTTCGCGCGATGCGCTCGACGATCTCGATGCCATACCGGGCCCTGCGCCAACGCTCAGCCGTCAACAGTTGGGCGTGGCGGCAGCAGCTGCTCCTCCTGCTCTGCCGGCTTTGCGGCCGGAGGAGCCGTCGCTGAAGCGTGTGGCTTATGGTCAACCACATGGCCATGGACGCAGCAGCAGCAATCCCATAAACGGCCTCGCTGCACATCCGCATGCCAATGGGCGTGGCAGGAGCTATGAGCCGCCGCCGCCGGCGCCGGCGCCGGCGCCGCTGCCGGAGTTCGCGACGAGCAGCAGCAGCAGCAATCTGGGACGGCCGACGGTGCCGCAGCGACGACGTGCCATCGAGAAGAAGCTGGGCGAGCACACGCAGCTGGAGCCGCCGCCGGACTACTCGCCGCCGCCGCGCAGCCGCAGCCGCAGTCGCAGTCGCTCCTCCTCGCCGCAGGTGGACTATATGCAGCCGCAGCCGGAGGCGACGTCGAGCAGCAGCCGCAAGCAGCAGCAGCGCACCAGATTTGCGCCCGCCGCCTCCAACTCGAATCTGTCCACGCTGAGCGCCAGCAAGCCGAGCAAAATGGGTCAAGTGATTGGCAATTCGTTGCGCAAGTTGGTCAGCAAAATTCGTTCCGCGAGCGCCGAGCGCAAATTTCGCATGAAGAGCGTCGGCAAATCCCGCGAAGAGTCGCCCGCACAGCAGCCCGCTCCACAGCAGGCGGGGGCGGCACAGGGCGTGGCCACCTATCAGCAATACAATGTGATTGACGGGCATATTGGCGGCGGCGGCGGCAACGGATCGGAGCAGTCGGAGACGCCGTCGAGCCTGTCAAAGCAGCAGCCAAAGCCGGCGGCGGGGGGCGAGGAGCTGGCGATGAGTCCGCGGCAGCGCTACTATCTGGGCGAGGATCCGTACTCGAGTCAGCTGTACGGCAAGGAGAACATCTACGAGCGGAATCGCCAGCAGACGCGTCAGCGCTACGACGCCGAGGATTACTACGAGACGCGTCCACCGACGACGACGCTGGGTCGCTATCAGAAGCACGGGCAGCGCTTCAGCGGCTCGACGCCGAATTTGCACGTGCAGCCGGATTATCGTCAGGCGCAGACGCTGCCGCGCAAGCTGCACGAACCGGCGCCATATCGGGCGCAGCGTTATCCACAGACGCTCGAGAAGATTGGGGGCGGCCCACGGCGTCAGATCGGGCCGACGGTGCGGGAAGCGGAGCTGGGTCCGGCCAAGCCGGCGCGCAGCTATGCCAAGGTTTTGAATCGCAGCAAGAGCTTCAATGTGCACGGCATGAACGGCGGCAACGATCCCAGTCCCATCTACATCGAGAAGCTGACCCGCAACAATTATCCCAGCAGCCGACACGAGCAGCAGTCGGCGTCGCAGTCGCAGTCGGCGTCGCAGTCAGCGTCGCAGTCAGCGTCGCTGGCATACAAATCGCAGCCGCATCTGTTTGGCGGCAAGGACAACTCGCTGCGTAGCGGCCTGAAGAGTCCGTCGATTGTGAACCTGATCAGCCGCAGCCAAAAGGATCTGACCAAAATAGCTGCCAATTGCAGCAGCGAGCAGGAAGATGATCTCGTCCATGTCAACAAGAAGCAGCTATATTTGCGCAATCTGCACCAGCAGGCGCCCGATCTCTATCGGGTGCTCCATGGCAACGATGACCATGACGATAATGATGCGGATGATGCGGATGTTGATTATGGCCAGCGCAGCCGCAAGTATCCGTTGCAGCCAAAATATTCGCTAGACTCCAGATCGCCGCCGCTGCCCGTCGAGCTCAACAAGGATACGGCGAGCATTGTCCGGCGCAGCAGCGATGACAGCAAGCGGCTGCTCTATGCCGACGATCATCTCCAGCATCATCAGCAGCAGCATCATCTCCAGCATCATCATCATCATCATCATCATCATCTCCAGCAGCAGCAACATCATCATCATCATGTGCAGCAGCAGCAGCTGCTGCGTCGCGGCTCCGGCGCCACAATCATCGAGCTGCGCCAGCGCAAATGATGCCGATGACTTTGCCTTTGCCCAGCAGCTATCTCCCTCTCCCTCTCTCTCTCTCTTTGTCTCTCTCTCTCTTTCTCTCTCCCTCTCTCTCCCACTCGCACTCTGTGCTCTCGCTCGCCTTCCCACTTCTAGCTAAATTCGTCTATTCTCGCACAGCTCCCTCAACAGTTTGGCACATTTTTTTTTTTAGCGGATTTAGCTTTTTTTTTTTAATTTCGAGTAGCTACTTTCTAGCTAAATTCGTCTTTTCTCACAGCTCTCTCAACAGTTTGGCATATTTTTAGCGCATTTAGCTTTTTTTTATAGCAATTAGAGTAGCTACTTTCTAGCTAAATTTGTCTTTTCTCACAGCTCCCTCAACAGTTTGGCATATTTTTAGCGTATTTAGCTTTTTTTTTAGCAATTGGAGTAGCTACTTTCTAGCTAAATTCGTCTACTCACACAGCTCCCTCAACAGTTTGGCATATTTTTTTTAGCGGATTTAGCTTTTTTTTAGCAATTAGAGTAGCTACTTTCTAGCTAAATTCGTCTATTCTCACAGCTCCTTCAACAGTTTGGCATATTTTTAGCGCATTTAGCTTTTTTTTTTAAGCAATTAGAGTAGCTACTTTCTAGCTAAATTCGTCCACTCACACAGCTCCCTCAACAGTTTGGCATATTTTTAGCTGATTTAGCTTTTTTTTCTTTTGGGCATCTCAACCAGAGTTGTGCGTGGAAAAAACAAATACTCTTCTTCTTTTTTTTCTCAATATTTTTTTGATATTTTTTATTTTTTTTTAATTTTAATTATTTATTGGCATAAACATTTAAAAAAAAAAAATATTTTTAAAAAAATGTGTGTCAATAAAGAATAAAAATTAAAAAAAAAAATGCTATCAAAAAAATATATTAAAAAAATGATGATAATATTTGTTTGATAATATTTTTTTTTTAGCTTCTTTAATTTGTTTTCAGAATTTTGACTTTTTTTGTGTAAATAGTGCACTGAGCTTTCATTAAGCCCTTTCTGGCAATAAGCCTTTTTACCGCTAAAATTTAAAAAAAAAAAAACATGCACAATTTACCAGTAAAGTTAGCTTGCAGCCTTATAGCTATAAAGAAAAAAAGCTAGATTTCTTGCATAGTGCTATGCTTAACGATAGTTAATAGAAAAAAAGCACGAGCCGCGCCCATCTCTAAGCTCAATGACAAATGCTTGCCACACTGTTTATTTATTTTTTTTTTTAGTTATTTTTACAACACTGGTTTCTTTTGTTCTTTGCGGCAGTTGGCAACACTGCGCCCGAATGCGGCTTTCAGTTTCATTTGACAAGCGGCAAATAAATATGAAAGGCCCCCCTCAACACCCCGCCCCTGCCCCCTTCCTTGCTGCTGGCCAACATATTCCCTGATTTATATCAAGAATATATATATATATATATATGCATATATTTAAAAAACAATTTTTTTTTTAGTATTTTTTTTTTACTAATTGTAACCAATTTATTTGTAACGTTTTTGTTGTATAGTTAACGTTGAAATTTTGTGACGCGCCACTAACTAATTAATGCATTAATTAATTTACCCTACTTACCACTTAACGTACTTAATTAATTCATAGCGGGCAACAAATTAAAAACTTAATTATTTACAACATACTTAATGATAATTTGCCTAATAAACCAATTCCAATTACAACTAAAATAATATTAAAAATACAAAATAATAATAAAAAGACAACAAAAAATAAAGTGCCAAAATAAATAATTACAAAAAAAAAAAAAACAGAGTGTGAAAACTTCAAATTGATTTCAGTTTGCAACGAGAACAGTTCGTGTTTTTTTTTTCTCCCTGCCAGCACCAGTTGGGAATTATAATTCACAGTGTAAGAAATTGAAATTCTTGTTTATTCACGTTCATCCACATTGATATCCTTGTAGAGGGTAGAGGATATTGTATATTGTTTAAATATTAAGCTTTTGTCTGAAGGCAATTCAGAGTTAAAGCTATAAGTCAAGTTAATAATCCAACTTATACTGCCCACCAATTAAAGCCACAATTTAAGTGCAATTGACTTTTTGAGAATACCCAAATATTCTATGGCACAATAAGATGTGCTGTTGAAAATTTCATTAAGATCGGTTAAGAAACACAAAAGTTATGTGCGCACGTGCTAGCAGCAGCTAGCGCAAATTCCAAGAATTTGGAGCGCGATCTGCACTTGTTGGAATAGGGGGGGTGTGAGGGTATCCCCTAGTCGGGAGCTCCCGACTAGAACCTCTTACTTGTTTGTTTTTTTTTTTTAATAACTTTATCTAATTGTGAAGCAAATGGCATTGCTTTTAGTCGAGTTCAGACTTTTGATGGGGTCGCGCACAGCATAAATGGGCGCTGCGAATGCCCGCTTGAAGTGCAAGAATCAAAGTTCAAAGATATTCAAACCAGACGCTGTAGCGGAACGCTTAGTATTCGAACGGCATTCGCTGCGAGCGGACAACAAATATTCCGGATTATGTTAATGCTGTTCCTGCTGGCGTTGCTTGCGACGCAGTCTGACCTGGTCGGCGGCTTGGAGTCGGACTCGCTGCTGCTGGACCTGACGCAGCTGGCGGCGGGCAATGCCACGCGAGAGACAACAACCTGTGTGGAGCAGCTGCGAGCGCTTCATAACGCCTGGCAGCACGGGCACAGCTGGGCGCTGAAAGGTAGGACGACCCGCTGGTTCGAACTAGCCAAGTTCGTCAAACTGTACGTCTAACTGTCCGGATAACTGTCTGATTGTATGTCCGTCTAACTGTCCGTCTTTCCGTCTATCTAGTTGTCCGTCTATCTTTCCGATTGTCTGTCCGTATATCTCTCCGTCTATCTGTCCGTATAACTGTCCGGCTAACTGTCCGTCTATCTCTCCGTCTATCTGGCCGACTATCTGTCCGTATAACGGGCTAACTGTCCGTCTATCTCTCCGTCTATCTGTCCGTCTAACTGTCCGTCTATCTGTCCGTATAACTGTCCGGCTATCTGTCCGTCTATCTGTCCGTATAACTGCCCGGCTAACTGTCCGTCTATCTGTCCGTCTAACTGTCCGTCTAGTTGTCCGGCTAACTGTCCGTCTAACTGTCCGTCTATCTGTCCGTATAACTGTCCGTCTATCTCTCCGTCTAACTGTCCGTCTAACTATCGGATTGTCTCTCCGTCTATCTCTCTGCCTATCTGTCCGTCTAACTGTCCGATTGTCTATCCGTCTAACTGTCCGTCTATTTCAGGATTTCAGGATTATAATAACATTTACCGGCTCACAAATGGGAATTTCCCAACACAGCCCCTTTGGTGCTCGGTTAGGCACTTGCTCTGATCTCCCAATTCATGCAATTAATCTTTTGCAGCCTTTGATGCCTCCGGCAGCGGCTATCACAATTTCATGTTGGGCAACAGCTTTTGGCTGGGCAATCGTTGGACTTGTCGCTCGCTCAACGAGCAGCTGCTTGAGGAGTTTACCCAGCGCCAGGAGCAGCTGCTGCGCCAGCGGTCGCCCTTCGTCCACGACTATCGTGTGGTGTATCTGCGGGCCAACTCGCCCTGGCAGCTGGCCCTGAACGTCAAGGAGCCGCCGCTGCTGCACATCGGACTCTGTGTGCCGCACAGCTGTGATTCCCAGCAGCTGGACAAGCTGCTGCGCGAGACGCTGACTGCAGCTGGACAGCGGATGGAACGGTTGGAACGGCTCGAGCTGCGGCCCGAGCTGGTCTACACGAAGCAGCCGGCGTCGGGTCGCCTGGCTTTTCGCTGGCTTTTGCTGCTGGCTTTTAGTCTGCTGCTGCTGCTGCTGCTGCTGCCGCTGCTCGGGCGCAGCCGATTCGTGGCCTGCTTCGATGTGGCCAACAATTGGCGGCGTCTGTGGCAGCTGCGCGGAGCGTGCCGCTGCGGGTCGGAAATTGCGGTCATCCATGGACTGCGCGTCTGCAGCGCCTTCGGGCTGCTCGGCTTTCATGTTGTGTGGTATCAGTTCTTTTCGGTAAATCATTCCGCGAATCTGGCCGCAAAGCTGGCCAAGCTCTGCACGCAGCACGCCTACCTGCCGGCCGCCCTGGAGGTCTTCTTTGTCGTCAGGTAAACGGAATTTCCTATTCCTACTTGAGCTCAGCTTTAATCCGTTTCGTTTTCTTTCCGCCAGCGGCTTTCTGACCGTCTCCAATTTCCTGGGCAACGCGGCGCTGCAGCGCTGCATTGCCTCGGACACGCTGGGCGGCAATGTGCGGCGCTTTGGCCGCCAGGTGGCGCAACGGTATCTGCGGCTGGCGCCGCTGCAGCTGCTCGTCGTGCTGCTGTCCGTGCTGAGCTTTGGTTATCATCGGGCGGCGTCTGTCTTTCATCTGATCGAGCCGTTGGATGAGCTCTGCTCGCGGCATTGGTGGCGCAATTTGCTCTTTGTCCAGAATCTGTATCCGATCAAGGAGATGTGCTGCAATTGGACCTGGTCGCTGGGCTGCGATATGCAGTTCCATATTATCGCCATGCTGCTGCTCTACGTGCACACGAGGTGAGCTTTGCTTCGGCTTAGACCGATTTATTCCAACCCGAACGCAGTCATACAAACGCAGCTCGAACTGCTCGAGTCAGCAACATGTTCGATCGAACAAGTCAAGTTTCAAGTGAGCTCGAACTACGTTCTCCAATCGAACAAGTTTAAGCTGTAAAGATTGTTGGACTATTCGAAACGCGTTCCGTTTGATTAGCTCGAACAAGTTTGATGCGAACTCAATTAGCTCGAACTAGGTTCTCCGATCGAACAAGTTTGAGCCGAAAAGATTGTTGAACTATTCGAAACGCGTTCCGTTTGATTAGCTCGAACAAGTTTGATGCGAAGTAGATAAGCTCGAACTAGGTTCTCCGATCGAACAAGTTTGAGCCGAAAAGATTGTTGAACTATTCGAAAGGTGTTCCGTTTAATTAGCTCGAACAAGTTTGAACAAGTCAAGTTTGATGCGAACCCGATCAGCTCGAGCTAGGTTCTCCAATCGAACAGCTCGAGCCGAAAAGATTGTTGGAGTATTCGCAACGCGTTCCGTTTGATTAGCTCGAACAAGTTTGATGCGAACTCGATCAGCTCGAACTAGGTTCTCCGATCGAACAAGTTTGAGCCGTAAAAATTGTTGAACTATTCGAAAGGTGTTCCGTTTGAGTAGCTCGAACAAGTTTGATGCGAACTCGATCAGCTCGAACTACGTTCTCCAATCGAACAGCTCGAGCTGAAAAGATTGTTGAACTATTCGAAACGCGTTCCGTTTGATTAGCTCGAACCAGTTTGATGCGAAATCGAACAAGTTTGAGCCGAAAAGATTGTTGGACTATTCGAAACGCGTTCCGTTTGATTAGCTCGAACAAGTTTGATGCGAACTCGATCAGCTCGAGCTAGGTTCTCCGATCGAACAAGTTTGAGCTGAAAAGATTGTTGAACTATTCGAAAGGTGTTCCGACTCGATTAATCAAGTTGTACTCTTTACAGGCATCCACAGCTTGTGCGTCGTCTGGTGCTGATGCTGCTCTTGGCCAATGTGCTGTACACGGTGCTGCTGCAGATCGTGCTGGATGTGCCCAGCACAATCGAGGCCATGTACGGCGTTGGCGATTACCTCTACACGAGTCCCCTGGTGCGCATGCTCTCCTATCTGATTGGCGGCATTTATGGCTATGCGCATGCGCGCGGCTTGGCCGAACCATTTGCGGCCCTCTGCTCCAACAAGCTGGCCAAGTGTGCCCTGGCTGCCGTTGTCGTTTGGCTGGCGTTTCAGTTGCAGGTGCTGCAGCTGGCCAGTCCGGCTGCGATGGGCTGCGCCTTGGTGCTGCTCCGTGGGGGAATATCGACGGCGACGGCGCATCTCATTCGCAGCAGCTTCCAAATTGATCGAAGCTGGACAGTTACGCGCTGGCTGGTGCAGTTTCTGGAGTTGGATTGGTTTCAGCCTCTCAATCGTTTAACCTATGCATTATATTTACTGAACCCTTTGATCATTCTAAATTTATACTATTCTCTCAGCGATGCGATTCCAGCCGATGTTGGCCTTTTGGCAAGTTTTGCGGTTACCATTGACTTTTTACCACATATATTTACTTTTATTTTGTTACAGATCTTTCTGTGTGTGGCACATTTGGTTATAGTTTTGGTGCTCTCTGTTCCGTTGACCCTCTTCTTCGAGCTGCCCTTTAATAGGCTGTCAAATCTATTGCTAGCCTCGAATTTTCCAGAAAGTAAAAGCTCTTAAATAATATATTCTTTTTCCTTATTTTTTGTGTACTTAAAGCGCATTATAATTAACTTGATTCAAAATTCATTTACAATATATTTGAATAGACAAACGAAAATACGTTAAGAGTTACCGTTAACATAACTGAATTTGCGCTATGCTATGCTTTTACATTGCTCTATTTTGCGTTAACGCTGCTGTTACTACATTTACATAGCTCCATTTTGCGCACAGCTGATTTTGGTTCATATGTTGCGCATTTTAATCGATAGTCATACAGAATGTTCGATTATTTCATGCTGCTCGTACGTTTACATAGCTCAACTATGCGTTAACGTG
The DNA here is from genome assembly GCA_035045355.1 of Drosophila lacicola. Lineage (NCBI taxonomy): Eukaryota > Metazoa > Arthropoda > Insecta > Diptera > Drosophilidae > Drosophila > Drosophila lacicola. The sequence continues at coordinate 1,032,439 of JAWNPB010000148.1, read as the reverse complement.
CTCCATTTTGCGCACAGCTGATTTTGGCTCATATGTTGCGCATATTAATCGATAGTCATATAGAATGTTCGATTATTTTATGCTGTTCGTACGTTTACATAGCTCAACTATGCGTTAACGTGCTCCATTTTGCGCACAGCTGATTTTGGCTCATGTGTTGCGCATTTTAATCGATAGTCATACAGAATGTTCGATTATTTCATCATGCCATTGGTATGAAGCCAATAGCAAATAAATAAAATGTAAAATAAACACAAATTAGTTAAAATTTATACAATACACGGCTGTACGCAACGCCAAAATGACTTCGCGCAACCTAACGGAAGTTTTTGTTATCATGCGCAACAATGCCAGCAAGAATCGAAATCATTATGACGATCGGGTAAGACAGAACCCGCCATCTTGACCATATGGACAATATATACTATGTCTCTGAAATGCCAAATAACTGTAATTGTAATTGAACTTAACAGCGTGGCAGCGATTCGGAGCGTTTGCTCAAGCACACCGTACGCGAGGCCGAGGAGGGCCTCGAGATGCAGGATGACTACGGCACGCCGCCCGTCTGGCTCGATAAATTCGAGGAGGCCCAATACACCATGTCCAAGTGAGTCTACCAAGTCCACAAAAGTCATCTAATAATGCTCTCTGCTTTGTTATAGAATCAAGCCCAAATTGGATGAGCTGGGCTCGCTGCATGCGCGCCACCTGCTGCGACCCACCTTCGATGACCAAAGAGACGACGAGTGCGAAATTGAGGTTTTGAGCCAGATTGTGGCCAAGCTGATCGCGAGCGCCCATCGCCACATACAGTGCGTACGCTCGAGCCTGGGCGTCGGCAGCAAAGTCGAGCAGCGACTGACAGCCAATGCGGTGCACTGCGCCCTGCTCCAGCTGCAGGATCTGACCGTCAAGTTTCGGAGCAGCCAAAATGCATATCTGCTGCAGCTGAACTCACGCGAGGAGCGCTCCCAAAAGTACTTTGACAACAGCGAGTTTACCAATGTGGAACTGGGCAACTTTGGCAACGGCGAACACGGCGACGAGCCGGCCAATTTTGTGGACACATTCGACAACTTTCTGCAGCCTCTGGATGGGCTGGGCAGCAAGAGCAATGCGAATACGTATCTCTTTGAGGATGATGAGCAGGAGATCGATGATAATTTCAAGAAGCCGGTGGCAAATCGCCTGACACAACAGCAGCTGCTGCTCTTTGAGGAGGAGAACTCACGTCTGGCCGAGCATCGCGAGCGTGAGGTGACCAAAATCGTCAAGTCCATATACGATCTCAACGATATCTTCAAAGATCTGGGCCATATGGTGCAGGAGCAGGGCACCGTACTGGATCGCATCGATTACAATGTCGAACAGACGCAGACACGCGTCTCCGAGGGTCTGCGCCAGCTGCAGCGTGCCGAAATGTATCAGCGCAAGAATCGCAAGATGTGCATCATTCTCGTGCTCGCCGCAGTCACATTCCTCATGCTGCTGCTCCTGATCCTAACCAAGCTCTAGGACAGGTATATTAACTTACACAAATAGTTGCCCCAGCCAGCAAATATTCCCCCTTTTTATGTGTAGTTCCCTGTGTATATTGTAATTGTCCAATGTAAAATATATGTTTTATTTATTTATAACGATTTGCCAAACTGGCTAATCCTTGCAAGGTTCCATCCGGGAACCCATTTTAACTTAATACTAATTAACTATATACTAATAACGTTCGTATCGTTCCTAAATTTATCAAATGCAATTAACCTGTCCATATTTAATACTAATTTCATTTTCAAGCTTTGCTGCAAGCTTTAAATATTGAACATTTTTCCGCAAAATTCCACCCGCTAGCGTGGAAAATTGATGGAAAACAGTTGTGTGTACGCAATTTCTTACTATTTAACCAACTAACATCAGATATTTTAAATTTATTCACGGATAATTTTAAAGTTATTCCGTATTCTCTTTTTACTCTCTAAACTCACCAAGTTTTTCATCTATTTTATAGCTCTCTCTCTCTCACCAATTCACTGCCATAACACATTCATAACTAAATTGTTAATAACGCCTCTCTATGCGATTCTCATGAATGCGGGTAAGTTGAATCTGTTTGTCATGCATTCATCATAAGGCTTATATTAATAAGTTGTGTGCGCAAACTTATTATCTTAATTTTATTACCAAAATTACGTTACTGAAATACTTTTAAGACCGGCAAAAAATATGTTCAGAACATACATATATGTTAGGTTATTCCTCATAGGTAGATCTTGAACTTAGGCAGCATACAAGCATATTTCCCTGAACTTCGTCAAATCTTAAAATTTAAGCGTTGAGCATAAGCTTCAGCATTCGCTCCTGAACCACTTTTGAAGCGGTTCGTATATATAATCTTTCGATATACGTTCGCTTAGATAAAGCGACGTTATCTTCCAAATCTGGAGTAGATCAGCTATAGGAAAGCTCAGGTGTTAAACCCGTTGCGAACCGGTTCACGAACTGAAAGGAACAGAAGGAATATTGAAACAGACGCCAGCATACAAGATATCTCTCTGAACCGGTTCAGGGGAATTTCGTCAAATCTTACAATTTAAGCGTTGAGCATAAGCTTCAGCATTCGCTCCTGACCCACTTTTGAACCGGTTCGTATATATTTACTTTCGATATACGATCGCTTAGACAAAGCGACGTTATCTTCAGTTCCAAAGCTGGAGTAGATCAGCTATCGGAAAGCTGAGGTGTTTCACCCGTTGCGAACCGGTTCACGGACTGAAAGGAACCAAAGGAATATTGAAACACACGCCATATACAAGATATCTCTCTGAACCACCATACGAACCGGTTCAGGGGAATTTCGTCAAATCTTAAAATTTAAGCGTTGAGCATAAGCTTTAGCATTCGCTCCTGAACCAGTTTTGAACTGGTTCGTATATATAATCTTTCGCTATTCGTTCGCTTAGACAAAGCGACGTTATCTTCAGTTCCAAATCTGGAGTAGATCAGCTATTGGAAAGCTCAGGTGTTTAATCCGTTGCGAACCGGTTCACGGACTGAAAGGAACAAAAGGAAAATTAAAACACACGCCAGCATATCTCTGAACCATCCTTCGAACCGGTTCAGGGGAATTTCGTCAAATCTTAAAATTAAAGCGTTGAGCACAAGCTTCAGTATTCGCTCCTGAACCACTTTTGAACCGGTTCGTATATATAATCTTTCGAACCGGTTCACGGACTGAAAGGAACAAAAGGAATATTGAAACACACGCCTTATACATATATGTATATATATTTATTATAAAACGAAAAAAAAAGGGAGAAGGGAATATCTTAACTTAATTGTAGTCTGGACCCACGCAGACCCAAGATCACAGCCATTACATGCGCTCCGAGAGGCGGGAGGCGACAGCGCGCAGATTGCCATAGACTTTGCTTGGCGGCGAGCCGAGGATCAGGTTGCAGATGGCGCGACGCGCCAGCTGAATGTTCTGATAGCTGCCCAGTATATGGATCTTGCTGTCGGCGAGCACAATGCGAGTCTTGGTCACGTTCTCGATGGTGAACTTGGTGCGACCGCCCTTGCCGGCGAGTCGTCCGATCGCGCGGGACTGATGATCGCCGCGCAGCGTCTTCACGTCCTTGATTTCGAAGGTCTCGATGAACAGATCCTCGAGTCGTAGCAGCGCCAGGGCGTCGTCCACCTCAAAGCCGCACAGGAAGGCCTTCACAAAGTCGGCGCCCTTCTGCAGATTCGATATATCGGGCGTCTCCGGCCCGATGCGCAGCTCCACCTGACGCGCCTTCATATTGAAGCGTATCTGCAGCTTCATGTGCTCCACAACTGGCGTAAAGATCTTCATCCATTGCTCCTTCAATGAGGAGTAGCGGTGCGGCGGCACCGACACCTTGCGCAGCTCGCTGCGTATCCGCTTGGCCCGCGGCGGCCCCGCCCCCTCCCCGCTGCTGCTGGCGGCACGCTCTGCCCCCTCGATGCCCGTGGCCGCGTCCACCAGCATCGCGACGTCGTCGTCGTCTGTGTTTGCCATGGCGCTGCGCTTTTGCGCCTTCTTGGCGGGCACAAACTTATCCACTTGTATATTTTCCACCTCCATTTCGGGCATTTCTAACAAACTGCGTCTATTTTATTTTCGTTAATATATATATTGCTCCACGTGCGGTGCGGCTGGCTTTCAGCTGTGCATTTTACATGTTATCGCTGCCGATTGTCGGGTGGACAGCGCCGCGGCGTGTTGCAGCAGTCAGCTTTCTAGTGTGCAGCATATCGCTGGCAGCTATCGTACGTGACGTTTGGCGCCAAAGTGAAAAGATTTTGATGCGGCGTGTTGTAGCAGTCAGCTTTCTAGTGTGCGGAATATCGCTGGCAGCTATCGTGTGACGTTTGGCGCCAAAGTGACGAGATTTTGCTGCGGCGTGTTGCAGCAGTCAGCTTTCTAGTGTGCGGCATATCGATTATTAGTTATCGCTAGCAGCTATCGTCCGTTACGTTTGGCGCCAAAGTAACGAGTTTTTGTTGCGAAAAAACGTTTTGTGTGTGTGCGTTTCTTTTTGCAAAGTTGGGGCAAATTGTAGGCCAATGTTAAAGTGCTGAAAGTTGTGGGCAAGCTTTCTTGTTTATTTGTAATTTAAGTAACGTGCCATGGGCATGCTTTCGCAATGCCAATTTTCAGCTTGTTTCGAGTAGGCAGCAAATTACAGTCATGATTAATAGTGTGTGTGTGTTGTCGTTGTTGTTGTTGCTGCTGCTGCTGTTTGTGCATTTTGACACCGAAAATGGACTTTGCTGATGCTATCAGGTATACTTATTGTGCACGTTGCATAAATGGGCCCTGCCAGAGCCCATTGCCTGGCCAACGTCAGGCAAAAATGCAAATGATAATGATGTCCCAACAAGCATCTACCAGATGAGCTGTGCTCCTGCTGCTGCTGCTCCTGTTGTGCTGGCCGCGCGCAGTCATAGGCCTTGCGGCTGTTGCGCCTGTCTAATCCACAATGTACGAACATTTTAAATACAAATTGCAGCGCTGTTGCGTCTCTCCCGGCATCAAATTGCTTGCAACCTGAACACATACGCCCATCAGCCCGGCAGAATGTCCTCTTCGTTGTTGAGAGGCCATGGTCATAGTCGGCTAGTTAGAAGCTGCAGCGTCTCTTTTTACTCTATTGGCAACTGATTAGCATTTAAATTAAAATGTCGCAAAGTGGCCTTAACAAAATGTTGCTTATCGTGTGTGTGTGTGTGTGTGTGTGTGTGTGTGTTGCATTTGTATACCCTCTAAATTCAGAATGCCAAAATGTGGGCACTTGCGCGTAACAAGACAAAAAATGCTACTAAAATACATGATATAGAAAATCTGTCGCTCTATAGAGCCTCGTTGTACTCAGAAACTTTTGGAGTACTAGAAGAAACTCTTCTTATAACTAATATTTCAGCTTTGGAAATATTAATATAAGAGCATGCTCTTAAAGTTATAAAATGTTGATGCTAAAGCGACGTAAATATTTCAGTTCCCTTCTATAAAGCCTTATTGTACTTGGAAAACTTGCAAATCCTCGTTTTACTCAGTTTTGGAATAGCTTCACTTACGTAGGTCAAAAAATTATATAAATAACCGAATTCCATTTAACATAACGTAACATTTAACAGTTATTTTATTCATTCGACATATTGCACTACGCAAAAACTATCGATAGCCAGCGATCTAATCGATAGTTTATGCGATCAATAGCTTTTTGCAACGCTATGCAACACTGAATTACAGAGAATTTTGTGCGTCGCGCTTAGATTGTTTTAACGCGTTTCCACTGGCTGTGTGTGTGTGTGAGTTTGTGTGTTTTTTTATTGCAGCTTATTGTCTCTGGTGTCACCTGTTTATGCTGTTGCTGCTGCTGTTGTTGTCGCTGAGATTGGCACTCGCCTCGGCAATTGCCTTTGTGCCGGGCTGCACTGCAAATTGGAGCAGCAGCATCAGCGCGGATGCGGATGCGGATGTTTGTGCGGATGTGATTGTTGCGCCAACTTCAAAGAGCTCAACGGGCGTGCTTAATTATGAAAATTAATTGTATTCGAATGAATAATGTTAATTGATTTCTCTCCCGCTTTTCCCCTGACACACTCTCTCTCTCTCTCTCTCGCTCTCTCTCTCCCTCTCTCTCTCGCTCAGTCTCTTTCGTCTCTTTAGGCCGCATGCTGGCTTACTATATCGCATTGTCCTCTCCAACCTGTCTCAATTCCTCTCCCCCTCACCCTCTCTCTCTCTCTCTCTCTCTGTCTCTGTCTCTGTCTGTCTTTATCGCATTAATTAATTAGTTCATTTTATTGTTGTGAGTGAAAACAACGTGAAATCAAATACAATTTTGCCCGGTTTACGCTCGTCCTTTGCAATTGCCGTTAGTTAAACGATTCAGTCACGTAATTCATTTGCATGGCGCGCGTGGTCAGGATACGATATCCTTCATCGCGGTCTCTTCCATCAGCCAGCCAAAATGGGGGGGGAGGCGTGCGTGTCACGGGGGTAAGACGCCTCTGAGATACAGACAGAGGAGGGGGGGGGGGGGGTAGAGATAGATGCCTGCTAAGTTCACATTTACCACGTTCAAGTTAAGCCTGGTATTAGGAGAGACATAGAAAGAGCGAGAGAGAGACGGATGGAGAGAGAGAGAGAGAGGGAGCAAGAGTAAGAGTAAAGAAGATAGATAAATAACGTAGCGAAAGCGAAGCCAGAGATAAAAAAAAAGAGAAAAAGAGTGTGAGCGATAGAAGGGAGTAGTGAGAGAGAGAGAGAGAGAGAAAGAGGTGGAGAGAGGGTTAAAGAGAACAAGAGCAAGAGAGAACGCGCAATAAAGGGAAAGAGATGGACAGCCGGAGTAAAAGAGATCAAGACCAAGAAAGACAGTAAGAGCGATAAAGGGGAAAAATAAGAGAGCAAGAGAGAGAAAAATCAGTTAACATTTTGAAAGAGAGAAATTGCTTTATGAGATCGTTAATGCGACTGAGACATCAAAATAGAGAGAACAATAAGTAAGGACGAAAGGAGATAGAAATGGAAAGAAAATAATAAAAGAAAATAATAACTTTTACTTTGCTAGGAGAACGAGAGTGTGCCTCAGAGAGACTGAGACCAAGAGAGAGAGAGAAAGAGAGATAAAAATGTACGAAGAAAGCAAGAAAGAATGAGAGAGAAAAGCAGAGAGATGGGAGAGGGAGAGAGACAGAGAGAGAGGGGGAGTGAGAGAGTGAGAATGAGAGAGAGAGAGAGAGAGAGAGAGAGAGAGAGAGAGAGAGAGAGAGAGAGAGAGAGAGAGAGAGAGAGAGAGAGAGAGAGAGAGAGAGAGAGAGAGAGAGAGAGAGAGAGAGAGAGAGAGAGAGAGAGAGAGAGAGTAAGACAGTACGAGAGTAAGAGAGTGAGAGAGAGAGAGAGTAAGTATGAGAGAGAGAGAATGAGAGAGAGTGAGAGAGAGAGAGGGGGAGAGAGAGAGAGAGATAGAGAGAGAGAGAGAGAGAGAGACTGAGAGAGAATGAGAAATAGAGAGAGTGAGAGAGAGAGGGGGAGAGAGAGAGGGGGAGAGAGAGAATGAGAGATGGAGAAAGAGGTAGTGAGAGTCAGATGATGGGGCCAAAAGTCTGAACCGCTTCTTGGTTCTCTCGAACTCAAACAGGGAACAACAATGGAGAGAGAATTGTTGGGAACTTGTGCTTCTTCTTTAAAGATGGGCTCAAAGAAGTCCGATACGAGCTTCTCAATTGCCAACATCGAGCAACAAATTGTCGCGAGGAGGATTTGCCAAGGGGCAACGGGTTGGCAGGGGAAAGTCGTGATATTTCCACATATGACATTGACTTTTTTTTAGGCCGTAAAAAACAAAAAAAAAACAAAAAAAAACCTGTTTAACCAAATTGATGCGTGAAACTTTGTGCAAACAATTTGCTGGCCATATTTTTTTTTATTATGCGGCATTTGGTCATTTTTCATGGTCAGTAATTGGCATGGACTCTGACGTTCTTCTTGGCCAGCCCTTCTCCCTCCTCGCCCACCCCCTTCCCCTTCCCCTCACTCCCCCGCTGTCATCAATTGCCATTTTTTGGTATAGTAACTGAATGTCCTGCATTGTCCCCTTGGGCTGATGACAGAACGCGCGTCGCTCTTGCGTTGTTTCTCACAACATTTGCGGGCTTTCAGCTTGGCTCAGACACACACACACACACACACACACACCCGCACAGTCAACCGCTGGGGCTATGCATATATATGCGCTATTTATGTGTGCGTGCGTGTGTGTGTGTCATCTATGCTCACGTATCAATAAGTGCTTGAGACGTGAACTGAATTTTTTATTACCGTTTGTCGAAGTATGCGCAAAAGTGAATGCCGCCTGCCTGCCTGCCGCAGGACGCAGGACGCTGCGAGGCGGCGTGGCAGGACGCAGGACAAGGGACAAAGGACTCAGGACTCAGGACTGAGGACTCAGGGCTCAGGGCTCAGGAGTCTGAGCACAGGACACAGGACATTCAGAATATGTCTCACAGCATGCGAAATTGCCTGTGAAATATTTTCCAAATTTACTATAGATATATGTATATAGACACATATATCTATATATATGTATATCTGTATAAACACATACACTTAAAGGAAATACAAAAAAAAAGGCTGTGCCATGTTTGAAGTGTGAACGCACACCCTGTAATCCCTTGGCAGTGGGGTATTCTGCTCAGAACCTATGCAAATTCTTATGTGCTTTTTTTTTTTGTTGTGCAGTAGGCAGAAGGAAGCGTCTCCTATAAGAGAGCTTATATGTATATATATATCTGATCGAGACGACGAGCTGAGTCGATCTGTTAGCTTGAGACTTGAAATTGGAAAGATATACACTCGAACATTACGCCCAGAAACGAGCGCATCATTTCTCTTATTGATATATCTCTTCATTTGCACAATTTCGATAATAATCGATTTTAATAAACGAGCTTATAATTTTACTATTCGATCTGCTCTCATTTTTATATTATCGATTAAAATCGATTATTTTATCAACGAGCTTATTATGTTTCTTTTCGATATTTCCCCTCACTTTCATAGTATCGATAAAAATCGATTTTGATAAACCAGCTTATAATTTTTCTTTTCGATAACAGTTCTCATATTTCTAAAGTCGATAGAAAACGATCTTGTCATGTTTCGTTCTTTTCGATATTTCCTTTCATTTGCATAATATCGATATAAATAGATGTTGATATGAACGGGTTCAACATTTCTCTATTCGATATCGATATCTGCTCTCATTTTCATAAAGTCGATAAATATCGATTTTGATATAAACGAGCTTATTATTTTCTCTACGATATCTTATCTTATTCTTAGATAATCGATGAAAATCGATTTTGATATGAACCAGCTTGACATTTTTCTTTTCGATATCATTAGATTTAAATAATATCGATAATAATATCGATAAAAATCGATTTCGTTATACGAATCGATTTTCATTTACCATAAAAAGTCTAGGCTAAAGTGGCGAAGAAGAAGCAGGGCAACATTCTGCATGGAAAAAAAGAAAAACAAAAATATTTTTAAAGGCAGCTTGAAGGGCAACTGTATAGAGGGTATCTGCTAGTCGGGCACACCCGACTAAGGCACACATATTATTCAAATGCACAAATGTTTCTTTTGTTGTTGTTGTTTTTTTTTTTGTGTAAACGTGGATACATATTGCATATAGGAAGGCGGCGGAAAGAAGGCGTGGCAGGCGGCCAGAAAATGAGGCCAAAAGATGAAATCAAATCAATGGGCCAAAAGCGGCTGCTTATGGCCTCAGCTAGGGATAAGGGGTGAGAGAGCGAAGGGAGGGAGGGGGAGGGGGAGGGGTCGGGTCACACACACACATTAAGTTTAATTGCGGGGATTAGCTTTGAAGTTTTTGGCGGTGTCGAGCGACCCGTTAAGACGACACTCGAGCACGCAGCAAGCCAGAGGCAGAGGCAGAGGCAGAGGATGAGGGCAAAGGGTTCATTGCCAATGGCTTTCAGGTAATCTCTCTTTGGGGAGGGGGCTAAGTGTGGGGCCAATGTGGAGCGTTAATTACTGCCAAAGACAGAAACCCAAACAGCAAGTGATAAACGGCCGGACTCGAGACGGGAATTGAGTTCAGGTTCAGGCCAGACTCCACTTCAGAATCTGTGCAGCTGGATGGGCCTGGGCCTGGGACTGGGCCTGCTCGCAATTGATTTATAAATCAATAAAAATATGTGCATAAATATTTGCGAAGACAATATAAATAAATTACAATCCAATGTGAGCGGTCGGCTGAAAAACCTTATGCAAAATGCAGCCGGACAAGGAGCAGACCAAACGATTCTGGACAGAGACGTGGCAGGGGGGGAGGCAACAGCAAGGGAGGGGGGGGGGTGTGTGTGTGTGTGTTGTGCAGCAACCTGAAGACGCAGCCAGACAATGCCGTCGGCTTATGAACAACTGCATAGCAGCTCGTTGCGCTTCTGGTCCCTATTAACTGACAGTTTTGCCAGGCAGCCGGTGGCCATTTTGGCTTAGGCAGGCCGAGGGTTGCCACAAAACGTTGGTAAACCCTATTTGCTATACCCTGTAAATAAGAGACTGTCGTTCAAAATGCATTACCGAGACTAGAGAACGCAGCTGGCGAGAACTAACACAAAAGTAGCTCAGCTGAGGTAAGTAAATGGCATTTAAATACCCTGTAAAAAAGTTGACAAAAATTGTATCAAAATAATGCAGCTTGAATGCATTACAATTTTAGGTGCCTGATCAGTCAGGCATCCAAAGATTGTCGCGAAAGTATTTAAAATAAGCTAAACTGTTAACATTTAAATACCCTGTAAAAGGAACACATTTATAATGTATGGTTTGATCTAGAGAATGCAATAGCCGAGAGCTGGCGCAAAAGTAATTCAACTGAGCAATTACTATTTAAATACCCTGTAATATAATATTGCTAAATATATGAAATGTAGCTTAGATCTAATACCATCTAATACCATTTAAGCTGCTGTACAGGGTATCTAGTAGTATATCAGAACAATTGCTAAAGCTTTACAGAGTCTTGTCAGAGCCTTGCCCTAAACAAGGTTTTGGATTGAGCTTTGACACACCAAATCTCTGAATTGAACTCTTAAAGCTTTTCAGAGCTTTAAGTAAAGCTTTTCAGAGCTTTAAGTAAAGCTTTTCAGAGCTTTAAGTAAAGCTTTTCAGAGCTTTAATTAAAGCTTGAATAAATAGCTTAAGGCTCAGGTCAAAACTTTATTCAATTCTAGTTTAGATAGCGCATCGCCATATTGAATACTTAAATCTTGACAGAGCTTTAATACGAAATTAAAAATAAAGCTTATTTAAGTTTAAAGTGTTTAATATAGCAATTCGCAGTCTACGCTAGAATATAATAAAGACAACGAATTGGTTAATTGAATGCTTAAAGTCTGACAGAGCTTCTATTCAAGCTTTTATTAAAGCTCCGTCAAGCTTTCAGATTTTTATTAGGCGTTTTGCTGTCTCAAAGCTCTGCTCTATTCAAGCTCTTTTAAATTTAAGCTTTGCTAGATTTAATCAAGCTTTGCTTAAAGCTTTTTAAGCTTTAATATTGAATTAATATTGTCTAAGTCTAAGTCCAACATTTTATGCTATTCTAGCTTAGGTTAAAGCTCTCGAAAGGTGTGTAAAATTGTGAAGCTTTAATGAAAGCTGAAAGAAAGCGCTTATCTTAGCTTTAATATATAAAAAAAAAACAAAGCAATTATATACGTGAACGATAAATGTTATTACGGACCCTCGTGCGTATTCATGTATGTATATGCATATGAAAATAGGATGCTGAACGGAAGACGCACGCTTGCAATGGCCAGATTTACTTTGGCCCCATAATTTGATGCAATGTGAACGTAATTTAAATATGTGCGCAATTACGTAAAATGTTTACCATGCAGCCGGGCCCAAAAAAGTGGCAGGAAAACAATTTCAGCCAACCAGGTGCCAACTAATCAAAAATACGAGCAATTATAATTGATTAAAATGAGACGGACAACGAGTCGAACCAGCCAAAAACCAACCAACCAACCAACCAACCGGCCAAAAACCAACCATTTATTCATCTATGCCGCATCAGAGGAATCGCCACGCTGTGTAATTGAATCAGCGCTGTCGATGGCATCCGAGGCTCCTGCTCTAAACGCATGATTTCTATTTTCAATGCAATTACATTTATAACATTTTACATGCAGCGTGTCTGTCTGTGTGTGTGTGAAAGTTCCTAAAACGAATTCATTTTCAACACTGCCAAGTGTTGCAGAAAGTCAACAAAACAATAAGTGCTGAAAAGTGAGCAAAAAATAGATGGCATAGTATTGCGTAGCTCTTTTTGAAAATCACTGACAAGTGCACAATAAATACTTAACAATACTGAAAAGTTCACTTTGAGTGCTGTACACTGCTCAAATATAACAAAATATATCGATAAATGTATCGAAATTACATTTCATTGATGATTTTTACTGACAATCACACAAATCTCTCGTTAGCTTTACTTAGGCAAATAAAATATGCGAAAAATCTCTTGATCATCAACCTGTGTCAAGCTTTTTACCTGTTCTCGCCAAAAAGCTCTATCTAGTTCAAAAAGCTTTTTCTCTCTTGTTTGATAAAAATCGTATTTATGAAAGTTTCTTTTGTTGGTTGTCAACTTTGTCCCTCTTCTTTTCTGATGATTAAAGCTCTCATTCTTTTACAAAAGCTGTTTCTATTGATGATCGTATTTTTCAATCTCTTTGCTCCTTAGCCCTTATAAAGGCCTATTTTATTTATTGTAAAGCTTCGTAAAGCTCTCTTCAGAGGTTTTCCTCCAAAGCTCACAATAACAAAAGCTCATTCTGTTCATTCTTATATTCTCAAAGCTCCTTCTACTGTAACTGTTAAAAAAGCCCCTTTGTTTATTGTTAAGTTTGTAAAGTTTTCTGTCCGTAAATTGCTTAAAGCTCACTTTCTCCAATCTCTTCTCTCTTTCTTGCTTATTTTCTTTTATTACACTTACTCCCCCCTCTCTCTCTCTCTCTCTCTCTCTCTCTCTCTCTCTTCCCAAAGTTTATTAAAGCTCAGTTTCTCCCACAAAAGCTCTTCCTCTTGATGATAGCATTCATAAAGCTTTCTCCACATAGACTGCTCAAAGCTCGATCATCTCTCTCCCTCTCTCTCTCTCTCTCTCTCTCTCTCTCTCTCTCTCTCTCTCTCTCTCCTCGCTGTACGTTCGCATCGTTTTGCGCAGCATTTTGGTCCACTCTAAGCACAGCAGGTCCAGCTTTTGGATAACGACTGAATTGCGTTGCATGCGTTGCCCACAAAAATGCCATGGAATCAATTTTGCATCAAAATTTGATGCAAAGAGGCACACATGAAAGGGGGCGTGGCATTCGTTGGGGTTGGGGATTGAATGGGTGGGCTTAGTGGTCGCAATGCCACCGCACACGGAATGCTTATGCACCTGGCCCGCATCCCGGCCGCATCCGGTTCTGTGGTCATCGTTGGCTGTTGGCCGGGATCGTCATCGGGCAGGGGCCATTTTTAACAAGTAAGAGGTTCTAGTCTAGGGTAGCTACCGACTAGGGGATACCCTGAACCCTCTTCTTTCGACAGACGATAGGTATAAAATGAAAAATACTTTATATATATTTACTATTCTAGAAGCTGCATGTCGAGTTTGGTGACTCTAGCTCATATTATTTTTTATCGATAACTTGGAAACAGGGCTAGTTATCGACTATCGGAAACCAACTCGATACCTACAGCCAAAATTTCAAGTCTCTAGCTCTTATAGGTTTCGAGATCCGTGCGTTCATACAGACGGACGGACAGACATACGGATGCTTCCTTCTGCCTGTTACATACATTGGCACAGAAACATAATACCCTTTTTACGCATTTGCAATGGGTTCAGGGTATATAGAAAGGGCAGCAGAGTGCTTGCACCGCACACACGAAACCCGAAAATGTAATTGAAAAATTATTTTGTTGCACGTGTCCGGTTGCAGTTCCAGTTGCAGTTGCAGTTGCAGCAACAATTCCGGCGCCTGTTTGCCTCTTTGCGTGTGTCGATAATTTCGCGTGGCCTGGCTCAAAATTTTTTTAATTAATTTGCCCGAATTGCCAAATTTCACATCAACCCTCCCCCCGCCCCGCCATTCCGCTCCATGAGCGTAGATTTAATAGTCCAAGTCGCGGTGCGTCTCCAGGCGTTAGCCAAGGCCAACTGATTAGCATATAGATTACACAATGCCACGCCCCCGCCCCCTCCCCCCTGCGCCCAGTATCGCAATTGCAATATGTTTACTTTTCGGGCTTATTGATTTAGCATTAATTGTTGATTGTTAATAAAGGAGGGGAGAAGCGAAGCACTTGCTGAAGGATTCGTGTCTGGCACGAAACTCAATTAAGTTGTTAATTTATTTGTCATTTGCCTTGTTCGCATCGCCTGCAAAAATAGCACAAAATTCAACGCAAAGGCAGCTCAAAGTTGGGCACAGGTATTTCGCAGGCCCCGACGTCGCCTTGCCTGACTTTACGACTTGGGGCTCTGGGCTCACATGCAAGTGAGCCCTCCCGTTTGATAGATAGTTAGTTGGAATAGATGCTTGGCTAAACACACAGACACGCTCCCCAAGGCCTCAATGTGTGCGTGTTGGTGTGTGTGTGTGTGTGTGTGTGTGTGTGTGTGCGTGTGTGTGAGCCTCTGTGCCTGGCATTCTGGGCATGCCTCGCAGTATTTGCTTAGCATTTTGTGTTTCACTCTTCAATTTAAAGTTCATTTGTAAATCATTTGCTTTGCATTCGGCTTTCAAATGCCTTTCTATGCGCTTCTCATATTTCTTGAAATTTTTCACTTTTATGTCCCTTTTATTAAAGCTATTGGAACTGGGAAACTGGTTCAAATCGTGCGCCGAGTGTGTGCCAATTTTGTATTTATTTTCCTCTTCCTTCCTTTTCCTCATCTCTCTCTTTCTCTCATACTTTCAGCTCTTTCTCTTACTGGGTCTTCTCTCTTTCTCTATTTCACTCGCGCTTCTGCACTTTGTTTCTTTGCTCTTTGTTACTCTTGAAGTCTCCCTTGCTCCCTTTCTTTCTCTCTCTCTCTCTCTCTCTTGCTCTCTCTCCCTTTCTCTGTCTCACTAAGTTCGTGGCTTAGTGCGAACGTGGTAAATAGAATCTTAGCTAGCAGCTATCTCTTCCTCTCCTCTCTCTCTTTATTGTGCCTTCTCTCTTTCCCTGACTATCTTTTCTCTCTCTCTCTCTCTCTATCTGTCTCTCTCTCTCTATCTGTCTCTCTCTTATATCTGTCTCTCTCTCTCTCTCACTGTGTCTCTTGCCTATCTCTCTTCCCTTTCTGTCTTCTCTTCTTTTCTTTCTTCTCCCCCCCTTCTTTTCTTCTCTTTGTCTTCAACCTTTTTTCTTATTGTCATCGCGTTCTTTCTCTTTTCCTCCTTTTGCTTCTCTCATTCTCTATGTCTTCTCTTCCTCTCTCCCCCCCCCACTTCCTCTCTGTGTTTCTCTCTCTCTTACTCTTACTCTCTTACTGTCTTCTCCATCGCATTTACTCCGTGTTCCCTTTCCCTTTCTCTTTCTTCTCTGTCTTGAGAAGACAGTGACTTCTCTTATTAATCTTACTGTTCTATTTTTTTTAACTCTCTCTCTCTCTCTCTCTCTATTTGTATTCTCTATTTGTCTTGTGTCTCTTTCTATATCCCCTTCTTATTGTCTTCTATCAGCTCTCTCTTCTTATTTTTTCTCTCCTAGGCCTTTCAGTTAGTTGGCTTGGCTTTGAGTTAACCGCCAATTAGTCTCTCTTCACCCTTTCTCTCTCTCTCGCTCTCTCTCTCTCTCTCCCTCTTTGTCTTATTTCTCTAGATAATGCAGCTCATAAGCACTTTCAAGAATATTTTCATTCCGAGTGCATGGCCCATGCCAAATGCAACTCTGCACTTGAGCTTTGCCAGCCCCCTCTCTCTCTCTCTCTCTCTCCTCCTCTCTCCCCCTCTCTCTCTCGCTCTGCTGCTCTTTTACTCGTAGAGCTCTGCTGGCCGTGTGCTCAAAAGCCTTTTAACCGTTTGTGCTCACTTTCAATTTGAAAGTTGGCAAAGTTTTCGCTTTGTATAATTAAAACTAAGCAGGCGCGAGGGGCGCGGGGCGTGGCCGTGGGGGCGGTCGATGTAAACCAAAACCAAATAGTTTACATGTGTCTTTGTTACAGTTATCATTGGTGGTTTAACTGAGTGCGGGCCAACTTGGCTTGGGTTTGCTGAGTGGGCGGCTAAGTGGGCGGCTGAGTGGGCGGCTAAGTGGGCGTGGCGTGTTTCTTTGCCTGCAGGCGGCACAATTTCAGTTTCAGTTTCGGTTTCAGCTTTGTCTGTCGCCTCGTGTCTTTTGCTGTTTGCCATTTGTTTGTGTCTCCGCCTGCCTTGCCACATGCATATGCAAGACGCTGCCACGCCCACAGCTGAATGCCGCCTTTCTCCGCCTTTCTCTCTCTCTCTCCTCCCACCCTTTTATTTAGCATTCTGTTTTGTTGCTTTTTTTTCGGTTTTCTGCGGTTTTTAATTAAAATTAACTTTGTTGATTTTGCGCTTTTCACCATTCCACCCCCCCCCCTCTCCCTCCCCTTCTTCACCCTTCCCGCTGCAGGCGTTGTCTTCCGCCTTTAAAGTGATGTTTACTTATCCCCTTGTTATTGTTGCTGCTGTTGTTGTTGTTTCTATTGCAGTTGTAGCTGCTTGTAATTGCCGCCATTTGCGTTGTCGTCGCCGCCTGCAGCAGCAGCAGCTCCGCATCCGCATCCGCATCCGGTTTGCTTTGCTCTGGCCATGTTGTTGTTAGTTTTACCTGTTGGCTGCCGCCTTCTCATCCGACTGTCAACTGGCAAATGGCAACTGCCAGCTGTCGCCTGCCAGAGCTGAGTTTCGCAATCATCGTCTTCGCCGTCTTCGTCGTGCTCGACTTGTGTAACTTTGCCAACTTTGGCCAAGTTTTTGTTATGCCTGTCGGCTTGCTAACACCTCCCCTCCCCTCCCCTCCCCCACCTCCCTCTTCCAGGCCTGCTCACAGCTCGCGGCACTGCCGTACTTTGTGTTACCCTCTAGCTCCAAGTCTTAAGGTTCTATCAAGTGTAGATAATATTCAATTAATTGCTATCGAATTATCGATAGTGCAGTTTCGATAGTTATATTTGTTGCGATAGTTAGCCACTGCTATCGATATTTGTATTTTTTAAATACCATTTTTAATACCATCTAAAGGCTCATACTATCTATGTTATCTGCAGGGTCATCAATACTATCGGGACAGTTATCGAGCGTCGTTGATAGTATCGAAGTTATCTACAGGCTCGACAATTCTATCGATGTTTTTTTCGGTAGTATTTTCCTAGATAGTATCATTAAAACTATCGATAATACACTTGATTTGTATACTGTATCGATAGTAATGTTGTCTAAAGGCCCATCAATATTATCGAGAGTGTCATGAATATTTACGACTGCAATCGATACTATCGATAATATTCACATCGATACCATTGAAGGTGTTTTTAATATTATCGAAATTACCAATCGACAATCGAAAATGTCACTCTTGTCTATCGATACTTATAGTCTCTCGATAGCATTGAAAATGCCTTGTGATATCGATAATTTTAAAGACTATCGATAATGCCTAAAAAGCTATCAATACTATCGAGAGGGCTGTTAATATAATCGATACTGTCATTCATACTATCGATTATCTTTAAAGAGTTTTGAACACAATTATTTTATTGAAGATTAGTTCTTGACTAAGAAGCAGAAATGTCATCGAATGTGTCATGCCATTGTCCAATCTATATAAAACAGAATCCTTTAATAAACCAAATTGCCTATAACAATATCATGCTAAGGTCCGAAGACAGCATTGCTGACAAGTCAGGCAGCGCGTCCTGCAGGCCAGTCAGCTCAAGAGAAATGCATGAAATGTGTGTAGTACATTTTAAGATTCTCCTTCTACCCCACAAATTTACACACTTGCCAAATGTAAATGCGCTGTCTTTATCTAGACTAGCCAGCGTATATACCCGCTTACAATTGACTACATAGGGTATAGGGCACTGCCCACATACGCCGCGCTGGAAGTTTTAGCCCGTTTGCCATTTTGATTATCGCATTTATTTGCCTTTCGATGCATTTCGTGTTTGTCTTGCACTTTGCGCAAATAAACCGAACGATAACGAAACTATCAAATTACAACTGCAGCACGAATCTTCAGGCCTTCTTAGACATGACTCTCCGTATAGTAGGTGTCCACCGGCAGGTGAAGGGCGGGCGCTGTGGGCGCGGTCGTTAGTGAGCCCTCCGAGGTGGTGCTGCCCATATCCTGATTCTCGTCTCGATCCTGGCCAGTCTGCATGTCCGTTGTCTTTGGGTGCGCGTGGCCAGCGGCGGCCATCACGTGCTCCGCATACAGCTGCTCGAGCAGATCGCGAAAGAGCGTCGGATTCACATTGATGCTGACGCTCATGAGGACAAACCAATCGCCGTAGCCGGCGCTGGCCAAAACCTGACGCACATGCGCCTTGGGCATGCCGCGCAAATGTGTCCGCAGCAGCTGCAAACGCAGCTCCGGACAGCAGACGAGCAACAGACGATACAATATATTGATGGCCGCCAGCATCGCAATGAACAGGAACCACACATAGAGCACGGCAAAGAGCTTCTCGTTGAGTATGTTGAGCGGCAGTACGCACAGGATGTCCAGCACATTGGGTGATCCGCTCGGTCCATAGATGAACATCTCGCATTTGGCCACCTTGGGAAAGACGCGCGATGTCATCAGATTCCACAGGTTCCAGTCGTAAACGGGTATCGCGGCCAGGGCGTGTATATACTTGTGCCAGAAGCCATTAAAGATGATATCCATGAGCCAAAAATTCAGCACCTGCAAAATAGAAACAATCGAGTTATCGATAGGTTGGGGCACGTATATTTATCGATCTATCGATTAGCCCTGAGCCGAACAATAAGAATTGATCTTAAGCTATCGATAACAATTATCGATGACAAATACGAAATTTGAGAAAGTTGATAACAATTCTTACACAATCATAGTTGTCGATAAGTATAAGTAAACATATCGGACAATCGATAAGAATCTAGGTTTCAAATGTCTATAGACTCTCATTCAAATTCGATTTGCGCTTAAAGCCTTAAACTCTCAACATTATCTCCCGAACAATCGATAATTATCGATAGTTACTAATAGCGAACAAATCTCGAGTCATGTTCAGGCAAATTTTCTCTAAAAATCTGCAAAGGAATTATGATTTATCGATAGGTGCTAGGTGCATGTATCGAGTAATCGATAAATTATACTTATAATTCCCGCATGTATACAATTCTATCGATTGTTTAGAAAAATCGATTAACACTCAAATCGATAAATTGTCAAATCCAATTGGATACTCACGCTTATGCTAAAAATCTATTAAGGAATTATGATTTATCGATAGGTGTATACAATCCTATCGATTGTTTAGAAAAATCGCTTAACACTCAAATCGATAAATTGCCAAATCCAATTGGATACTCACGCTTATGATCAGATTGAGCAGCTCACAGAAGGCATACTTGATGGCATAACAGCAATGGATGGCCGAGAAGCGTGCCCGAAAGTATTTCGTGAGCATACGCAGTCGCAACCGATAGGTGTCCTCGAGTATGAGAGCGTCGCCGATTTCGCAGCACAGCTGCTCCATGCGCTGCCCCTCCCACACCTTCCACAGGTACGAGGGAAAGTAGAAGAGCAGCGACTGAAATAGCAATATCATAAAAACCCATTGATAATAACGCAAATACATGCGTTTCGTAACGCCCCGCGTCTCGGGTCCCACGCCCTCCGCTATCGATATGATGCGTGCGTAATGCTCATTGTTCGCCAAAAGCGCGCGCATGCTGCTCCTATTGAGTGCGAGACGCTGTTGCTGATGCTCGAGCAGCGCCAGCTCCGGCAACGGTTGGCTGGCATCGATAGTATCGTTCTCCAGTGGCAGTATATAGGTGCCCATGGTCCAGCAATAGGACTGCACATATTCCGTATGCTTCGTTGAGCTCAGGCAGAGTATCGGTTCGCCGAAATATTGTTTGGCCGACAGCAGAAATGTGCACGTCAACAGGATGACAATCGTGCACTTCGAGTGCAGCGTAAAAATCGGATCGTAAATGCGCACCGTCTTGAGGCGCAGATATTTGGAGAGCGGCTTAACGGCGGCGTACATAATGCCGATATTTCGGACCTGCTTGAATATCTTATCTCACGAGCGTGTGTCAGCAAAGAGAGAGCAGAGCAGAGCAGAAGGCAGCACAAGAAAACAAACCGAGAGAGCGAGAGCGAGTGAGTGAGAGTAACGTGTTTGAACGTTCGCTGACGGCCTGCTGAGTTTAGCATTATTGTTGTCTCGCTCTGACGCACGGCCACACTTAACATGTGCCAGCCAGTGTTGGCTAATAAGCTGACCCACCACAGTGATGTAACTAACGATAGTGTTGCCTACTATCGATATGCCACAGAATCGCCTCATATTTGCAATACAAGGAACAGTTGAGAAACTGATTGAATTAATTGAAGAACTTGAATGTACAGACTGATCATAAATATATATATATATATATATATATACTGACAAATATATCGTCAACAATAAGTTGAAGCCAAATTTCGATTGTTTAGATGTTTTAGATGTTCTCCGGATTGAAATTAAGCGTGGGCACATTTTCGAAACTATTGCAATTATATTTGGTAATTAAATACAAATATTTTCCATTTAAACGGTTATTATTGTTTTATCACATATCGAATGTCTGGCTGGCAGCCAATAGTATCGATATTTGCCAACTATCGAAACGCAGTCACATTTTGGTAGCCTGAGCGTTGATAGTTATTAATCAAATAAAAATGTCTTGTTGTAAAATAGTTATTCTTTACTAAACCAATGCTGAATGTTGGATTTGCTTTTGTTTAAGCGCAGCCGATAGTATCGATAGCTGCAATACAGATATATCACTAATATTATATATATATATATAAAATGAATGATAGAAATATATATTGTCGATTTTGCCCATGACAATGTGTTCATCTGCAACCGATAGTATCGGTAGTAGCGATAGTATCGTTGTGCCAACTGCTTGACCTACGAAAAGCCACTGGCTTTTAAGTGCCTGCGACCCTTGTTAACACTGGCATTTATACCGTTGCTGCGATCGAATCTGAAGGGGACTCGTTTAGCACACGAATTGCCATGACTTTTGCCATTCGACACGCATATTAATAATGCCACGCCCCCCGCCCCCCGCCGCCCCCTCCTCTGTACATGATGATCACGATGGCTGGGAACGACAACAAATGGCGGCAACAATAATAATAATAATAAAATGATTAATCGATGCTACATGACTGCATACATATACAAAATACGTACGCCTCGGTGTGTAAGAGCAATTCCCAATGCTGTGTCGTCATCCAATGTCATTACCAGTCATATTCCTCATCCACATGCCCATCATCATCATCAGCATCATCAGCGTTAACATCATCAGCGTCAGTAGCATTAGCATCAGTATCATCAGCATTAGCATCATCAGCATCATCAGCATCAGCATCAGTATCATCAGCATTAGCATCAGCAGCGTCATCATCAGCAGCGTCATCATCAGCATCATCAGCATTAGCCTCAGTATCATCATTAGCATCATCATCAGCATTATCATCGTCAGCAGCATCATCATCAGCAGCATCATCATCATCATCATTAGCATCATCATCATCAGCATCATCAGTATCATCATTAGCATCATGAGCATTCAACATTATCATTGGGCACGCGGCTGCCGTGCCAATGTTTATTGTGGGAATTCGTTTGCAGCACCAGCGACGTGTCGCCTCCCCCTTAACGCACCCCCCCCCTTCTTCCCCCTCCCTCCACTGCAAGAGCTTGGCGCTGCTTGACGGGCAAATTAAATTTATGAATTCTTTCGGCTGGTGCGTGACCAGAGATTTACTATAATCAGGCATCGGGAATCAGCGAACACGCTCCGGAGACTAATTAGTTCGAGTAGCTCCACCAGTTAGTATAGCCCCGCCCCCCTCCTCCTCCCCCTCCCTCGCTCTTTCCCCACCTGCCAGCATACCTCAATTCCGATGGCAATTACAAATACAAATTATAATTATAATTTCTCGTGGCGCATTGATTTCTTTTGCGTTGTCCATTGATTGCCATGAATTATATACAACATGGGTTCAACTAATTTGGCAGGCGATGATGCTCTAGCCGGGTATACCCGACTAATGAGATACCTGCAAGTTGTCGAGACAGAGGCAAGCTAGACTGGACTGGTGCTTC